>JAQBSW010002322.1:0-105909 GCA_029291075.1 Eudiplozoon nipponicum
GACAGTGCCTAGGTATCCACGCTAACCGAATGTGGATAAGAAATACTTACTTACTTTACTTTACTGCGGCTGACTCCTTTAGGAGGATAAGCCGGCTCCACATTTCATGGATAAGAAATCTGAGCATGTCGCTGTCAAATTGCAGATTCAATAAATAATGATACCCATAAAGAAAAAGGACAGTTCTTAATTCTGATGTAGAAGGCCAGAATTCCCAAGAAACCACTGCCATATGCCATAAAAATTTTGTTTCATACAATAGAAGCGACAGTGTCAAAGTTTCCACGGTAATGGAATGTCGATAAAACTGAGCATACCACAGTCCAATTGCCGCCTCAAGAACAAAACAGACTTAAAGGAATGTTCATAATTGTGAAGCGGAAGGACAGAAACCAAAAATAACCAGACATTTCCCATAGAAATTTCATTTCATACAATTGAAGCGACAGTGCCGAAGTATCCATGGTAATGCAATGTTGACAATATTTCTGAGCATGCCGCTGTCAAATTGCAGCTTCAAGAACTAATTAAACTCAAAAAGAAAAAGGACCGTTCTTAAATATGAAGAGGAAAGGCAGAATATTTTAAAAAATCCAGTAACATTTCGCAATAAAATTTTGTTTTATACAATAAAAGCGACAGTGTCGAAGTATCCACGGTAATGGAGTGTCGATAAGAAATCTGAGCATACCGCAGTCAAATTGCAGCCTCAAGAGCTAAAAAGACTTAAAACGTAATAGGACAGTTCTTAATTCTGAAGACGAAAAGCAGAATGCCCAAATATCCAGTGACATTTTATAAAATATTTTATTTCACACAATAGAAGCGACAGTGCCGAAGTATCCACGGTAATGCAATGTGAAAAAGAGATCTAAGTCTGTCACCGTCAGTAGGTAGCTTCAAGAACTAAACAAACTTAAAGAGAAAAAGGAAAGGTCTTAATACTGAATCGGAATGACAGGATGCCAAAGACAGTGACTCACAAAAAAAAATTCCATAAAACATAAGAGACCGCGCCTAGCTCTCCACGCAAATCGAATGTGGATAGGAAATCTGAGCATGTCGCTGTCAAATTGCAGATTCAAATAAACAAATTTAAAACGAAAAGAGTCTCGTAATTTTTATTCTGCAGGGCAGAATGAACAATAATACAACATTTTCGAGAAAAATTTTATTTCTTACAATTTAAACGACAGTGCCTAGGTATCCACGCTAACCGAATGTGGATAAGAAATACTTACTTACTTTACTTTACTGCGGCTGACTCCTTTTGGAGGATAAGCCGGCTCCACATTTCATGGATAAGAAATCTGAGCATGTCGCTGTCAAATTGCAGATTCAATAAATAATGATACCCATAAAGAAAAAGGACCGTTCTTAATTTTGATGCAGAAGGCCAGAATTCCCAAGAAACCACTGCCGTATGCCATATAAATTTTGTTTCAAACAATAGAAGCGACAGTGCCAAAGTTTCCACGGTAATGGAATGTCGATAAAACTGAGCATACCACAGTCCAATTGCCGCCTCAAGAACAAAACAGACTTAAAGGAATGTTCATAATTGTGAAGCGGAAGGACAGAAACCAAAAATAACCAGACATTTCCCATAGAAATTTCATTTCATACAATTGAAGCGACAGTGCCGAAGTATCCATGATAATGCAATGTTGACAATATTTCTGAGCATGTCGCTGTCAAATTGCAGCTTAATGAACTAATTAAACTGAGAAAGAAAAAGGACCGTTCTCAAATATGATGCGGAAAGGCAGAATATTTTTAAAAAATCCAGTAACATTTCGCAATAAAATTTTGTTTTATACAATAAAAGCGACAGTGTCGAAGTATCCACGGTAATGGAGTGTCGATAAGAAATCTGAGCATACCGCAGTCAAATTGCAGCCTCAAGAGCTAGACTTAAAACGTAATAGGACAGTTCTTAATTCTGAAGACGAAAAGCAGAATGCCCAAATATCCAGTGACATTTTATAAAATATTTTATTTCACACAATAGAAGCGACAGTGCCGAAGTATCCACGGTAATGCAATGTGAAAAAGAGATCTAAGTCTGTCACCGTCAGTAGGTAGCTTCAAGAACTAAACAAACTTAAAGAGAAAAAGGAATGGTCTTAATACTGAATCGGAATGACAGGATGCCAAAGACAGTGACTCACAAAAAAAAATTCCATAAAACATAAGAGACCGCGCCTAGCTCTCCACGCAAATCGAATGTGGATAGGAAATCTGAGCATGTCGCTGTCAAATTGCAGATTCAAATAAACAAATTTAAAACGAAAAGAGTCTCGTAATTTTTATTCTGCAGGGCAGAATGAACAATAATACAATATTTTCGAGAAAAATTTTATTTCTTACAATTTAAACGACAGTGCCTAGGTATCCACGCTAACCGAATGTGGATAAGAAATCTGAGCATGTCGCTGTCAAATTGCAGATTCAATAAATAATGATACCCATAAAGAAAAAGGACCGTTCTTAATTCTGATGTAGAAGGCCAGAATTCCCAAGAAACCACTGCCATATGCCATATAAATTTTGTTTCAAACAATAGAAGCGACAGTGCCAAAGTTTCCACGGTAATGGAATGTCGATAAAACTGAGCATACCACAGTCCAATTGCCGCCTCAAGAACAAAACAGACTTAAAGGAATGTTCATAATTGTGAAGCGGAAGGACAGAAACCAAAAATAACCAGACATTTCCCATAGAAATTTCATTTCATACAATTGAAGCGACAGTGCCGAAGTATCCATGGTAATGCAATGTTGACAATATTTCTGAGCATGCCGCTGTCAAATTGCAGCTTCAAGAACTAATTAAACTGAGAAAGAAAAAGGACCGCTCTTAATAATGAAGAGGAAAGGCAGAATACCAAAAAAATCCAGTAACATTTCGCAATAAAATTTTGTTTTATACAATAAAAGCGACAGTGTCGAAGTATCCACGGTAATGGAGTGTCGATAAGAAATCTGAGCATACCGCAGTCAAATTGCAGCCTCAAGACCTAAAGAGACTTAAAACGTAATAGGACAGTTCTTAATTCTGAAGACGAAAAGCAGAATGCCCAAATATCCAGTGACATTTTATAAAATATTTTATTTCACACAATAGAAGCGACAGTGCCGAAGTATCCACGGTAATGCAATGTGAAAAAGAGATCTAAGTCTGTCACCGTCAGTAGGTAGCTTCAAGAACTAAACAAACTTAAAGAGAAAAAGGAAAGGTCTTAATACTGAATCGGAATGACAGGATGCCAAAGACAGTGACTCACAAAAAAAAATTCCATAAAACATAAGAGACCGCGCCTAGCTCTCCACGCAAATCGAATGTAGATAGGAAATCTGAGCATGTCGCTGTCAAATTGCAGATTCAAATAAACAAATTTAAAACGAAAAGAGTCTCGTAATTTTTATTCTGCAGGGCAGAATGAACAATAATACAATATTTTCGAGAAAAATTTTATTTCTTACAATTTAAACGACAGTGCCTAGGTATCCACGCTAACCGAATGTGGATAAGAAATACTTACTTACTTTACTTTACTGCGGCTGACTCCTTTTGGAGGATAAGCCGGCTCCACATTTCATGGATAAGAAATCTGAGCATGTCGCTGTCAAATTGCAGATTCAATAAATAATGATACCCATAAAGAAAAAGGACCGTTCTTAATTCTGATGTAGAAGGCCAGAATTCCCAAGAAACCACTGCCATATGCCATAAAAATTTTGTTTCATACAATAGAAGCGACAGTGTCAAAGTTTCCACGGTAATGGAATGTCGATAAAACTGAGCATACCACAGTCCAATTGCCGCCTCAAGAACAAAACAGACTTAAAGGAATGTTCATAATTGTGAAGCGGAAGGACAGAAACCAAAAATAACCAGACATTTCCCATAGAAATTTCATTTCATACAATTGAAGCGACAGTGCCGAAGTATCCATGGTAATGCAATGTTGACAATATTTCTGAGCATGCCGCTGTCAAATTGCAGCTTCAATGAACTAATTAAACTGAGAAAGAAAAAGGACCGTTCTCAAATATGATGCGGAAAGGCAGAATATTTTTTAAAAATCCAGTAACATTTCGCAATAAAATTTTGTTTTATACAATAAAAGCGACAGTGTCGAAGTATCCACGGTAATGGAGTGTCGATAAGAAATCTGAGCATACCGCAGTCAAATTGCAGCCTCAAGAGCTAAAGAGACTTAAAACGTAATAGGACAGTTCTTAATTCTGAAGACGAAAAGCAGAATGCCCAAATATCCAGTTACATTTTATAAAATATTTTATTTCACACAATAGAAGCGACAGTGCCGAAGTATCCACGGTAATGCAATGTGAAAAAGAGATCTAAGTCTGTCACCGTCAGTAGGTAGCTTCAAGAACTAAACAAACTTAAAGAGAAAAAGGAATGGTCTTAATACTGAATCGGAATGACAGGATGCCAAAGACAGTGACTCACAAAAAAAAATTCCATAAAACATAAGAGACCGCGCCTAGCTCTCCACGCAAATCGAATGTGGATAGGAAATCTGAGCATGTCGCTGTCAAATTGCAGATTCAAATAAACAAATTTAAAACGAAAAGAGTCTCGTAATTTTTATTCTGCAGGGCAGAATGAACAATAATACAATATTTTCGAGAAAAATTTTATTTCTTACAATTTAAACGACAGTGCCTAGGTATCCACGCTAACCGAATGTGGATAAGAAATACTTACTTACTTTACTTTACTGCGGCTGACTCCTTTAGGAGGATAAGCCGGCTCCACATTTCATGGATAAGAAATCTGAGCATGTCGCTGTCAAATTGCAGATTCAATAAATAATGATACCCATAAAGAAAAAGGACCGTTCTTAATTCTGATGTAGAAGGCCAGAATTCCCAAGAAACCACTGCCATATGCCATAAAAATTTTGTTTCATACAATAGAAGCGACAGTGTCAAAGTTTCCACGGTAATGGAATGTCGATAAAACTGAGCATACCACAGTCCAATTGCCGCCTCAAGAACAAAATAGACTTAAAGGAATGTTCATAATTGTGAAGCGGAAGGACAGAAACCAAAAATAACCAGACATTTCCCATAGAAATTTCATTTCATACAATTGAAGCGACAGTGCCGAAGTATCCATGATAATGCAATGTTGACAATATTTCTGAGCATGTCGCTGTCAAATTGCAGCTTAATGAACTAATTAAACTGAGAAAGAAAAAGGACCGTTCTCAAATATGATGCGGAAAGGCAGAATATTTAAAAAAATCCAGTAACATTTCGCAATAAAATTTTGTTTTATACAATAAAAGCGACAGTGTCGAAGTATCCACGGTAATGGAGTGTCGATAAGAAATCTGAGCATACCGCAGTCAAATTGCAGCCTCAAGAGCTAAAAAGACTTAAAACGTAATAGGACAGTTCTTAATTCTGAAGACGAAAAGCAGAATGCCCAAATATCCAGTGACATTTTATAAAATATTTTATTTCACACAATAGAAGCGACAGTGCCGAAGTATCCACGGTAATGCAATGTGAAAAAGAGATCTAAGTCTGTCACCGTCAGTAGGTAGCTTCAAGAACTAAACAAACTTAAAGAGAAAAAGGAATGGTCTTAATACTGAATCGGAATGACAGGATGCCAAAGACAGTGACTCACAAAAAAAAATTCCATAAAACATAAGAGACCGCGCCTAGCTCTCCACGCAAATCGAATGTAGATAGGAAATCTGAGCATGTCGCTGTCAAATTGCAGATTCAAATAAACAAATTTAAAACGAAAAGAATCTCGTAATTTTTATTCTGCAGGGCAGAATGAACAATAATACAATATTTTCGAGAAAAATTTTATTTCTTACAATTTAAACGATAGTGCCTAGGTATCCACGCTAACCGAATGTGGATAAGAAATCTGAGCATGTCGCTGTCAAATTGCAGATTCAATAAATAATGATACTCATAGAGAAAAAGGACCGTTCTTAATTTTGATGCAGAAGGCCAGAATTCCCAAGAAACCACTGCCGTATGCCATAAAAATTTTGTTTCATACAATAGAAGCGACAGTGTCAAAGTTTCCACGGTAATGGAATGTCGATAAAACTGAGCATACCACAGTCCAATTGCCGCCTCAAGAACAAAACAGACTTAAAGGAATGTTCATAATTGTGAAGCGGAAGGACAGAAACCAAAAATAACCAGACATTTCCCATAGAAATTTCATTTCATACAATTGAAGCGACAGTGCCGAAGTATCCATGGTAATGCAATGTTTACAATATTTCTGAGCATGCCGCTGTCAAATTGCAGCTTCAAGAACTAATTAAACTCAAAAAGAAAAAGGACCGTTCTTAAATATGAAGAGGAAAGGCAGAATATTTTAAAAAATCCAGTAACATTTCGCAATAAAATTTTGTTTTATACAATAAAAGCGACAGTGTCGAAGTATCCACGGTAATGGAGTGTCGATAAGAAATCTGAGCATACCGCAGTCAAATTGCAGCCTCAAGAGCTAGACTTAAAACGTAATAGGACAGTTCTTAATTCTGAAGACGAAAAGCAGAATGCCCAAATATCCAGTTACATTTTATAAAATATTTTATTTCACACAATAGAAGCGACAGTGCCGAAGTATCCACGGTAATGCAATGTGAAAAAGAGATCTAAGTCTGTCACCGTCAGTAGGTAGCTTCAAGAACTAAACAAACTTAAAGAGAAAAAGGAAAGGTCTTAATACTGAATCGGAATGACAGGATGCCAAAGACAGTGACTCACAAAAAAAAATTCCATAAAACATAAGAGACCGCGCCTAGCTCTCCACGCAAATCGAATGTGGATAGGAAATCTGAGCATGTCGCTGTCAAATTGCAGATTCAAATAAACAAATTTAAAACGAAAAGAGTCTCGTAATTTTTATTCTGCAGGGCAGAATGAACAATAATACAACATTTTCGAGAAAAATTTTATTTCTTACAATTTAAACGACAGTGCCTAGGTATCCACGCTAACCGAATGTGGATAAGAAATACTTACTTACTTTACTTTACTGCGGCTGACTCCTTTTGGAGGATAAGCCGGCTCCACATTTCATGGATAAGAAATCTGAGCATGTCGCTGTCAAATTGCAGATTCAATAAATAATGATACCCATAAAGAAAAAGGACCGTTCTTAATTCTGATGTAGAAGGCCAGAATTCCCAAGAAACCACTGCCATATGCCATAAAAATTTTGTTTCATACAATAGAAGCGACAGTGTCAAAGTTTCCACGGTAATGGAATGTCGATAAAACTGAGCATACCACAGTCCAATTGCCGCCTCAAGAACAAAACAGACTTAAAGGAATGTTCATAATTGTGAAGCGGAAGGACAGAAACCAAAAATAACCAGACATTTCCCATAGAAATTTCATTTCATACAATTGAAGCGACAGTGCCGAAGTATCCATGGTAATGCAATGTTGACAATATTTCTGAGCATGCCGCTGTCAAATTGCAGCTTCAAGAACTAATTAAACTGAAAAAGAAAAAGGACCGTTCTTAAATATGAGGAGGAAAGGCAGAATATTTTAAAAAATCCAGTAACATTTCGCAATAAAATTTTGTTTTGTACAATAAAAGCGACAGTGTCGAAGTATCCACGGTAATGGAGTGTCGATAAGAAATCTGAGCATACCGCAGTCAAATTGCAGCCTCAAGAGCTAAAAAGACTTAAAACGTAATAGGACAGTTCTTAATTCTGAAGACGAAAAGCAGAATGCCCAAATATCCAGTGACATTTTATAAAATATTTTATTTCACACAATAGAAGCGACAGTGCCGAAGTATCCACGGTAATGCAATGTGAAAAAGAGATCTAAGTCTGTCACCGTCAGTAGGTAGCTTCAAGAAATAAACAAACTTAAAGAGAAAAAGGAATGGTCTTAATACTGAATCGGAATGACAGGATGCCAAAGACAGTGACTCACAAAAAAAAATTCCATAAAACATAAGAGACCGCGCCTAGCTCTCCACGCAAATCGAATGTAGATAGGAAATCTGAGCATGTCGCTGTCAAATTGCAGATTCAAATAAACAAATTTAAAACGAAAAGAATCTCGTAATTTTTATTCTGCAGGGCAGAATGAACAATAATACAATATTTTCGAGAAAAATTTTATTTCTTACAATTTAAACGATAGTGCCTAGGTATCCACGCTAACCGAATGTGGATAAGAAATCTGAGCATGTCGCTGTCAAATTGCAGATTCAATAAATAATGATACTCATAGAGAAAAAGGACCGTTCTTAATTTTGATGCAGAAGGCCAGAATTCCCAAGAAACCACTGCCGTATGCCATAAAAATTTTGTTTCATACAATAGAAGCGACAGTGTCAAAGTTTCCACGGTAATGGAATGTCGATAAAACTGAGCATACCACAGTCCAATTGCCGCCTCAAGAACAAAACAGACTTAAAGGAATGTTCATAATTGTGAAGCGGAAGGACAGAAACCAAAAATAACCAGACATTTCCCATAGAAATTTCATTTCATACAATTGAAGCGACAGTGCCGAAGTATCCATGGTAATGCAATGTTTACAAGAAATCTGAGCATGTCGCTGTCAAATTGCAGCTTCAAGAACTAATTAAACTCAAAAAGAAAAAGGACCGTTCTTAAATATGAAGAGGAAAGGCAGAATATTTTAAAAAATCCAGTAACATTTCGCAATAAAATTTTGTTTTATACAATAAAAGCGACAGTGTCGAAGTATCCACGGTAACGGAGTGTCGATAAGAAATCTGAGCATACCGCAGTCAAATTGCAGCCTCAAGACCTAAAGAGACTTGAAACGTAATAGGACAGTTCTTAATTCTGAAGACGAAAAGCAGAATGCCCAAATATCCAGTTACATTTTATAAAATATTTTATTTCACACAATAGAAGCGACAGTGCCGAAGTATCCACGGTAATGCAATGTGAAAAAGAGATCTAAGTCTGTCACCGTCAGTAGGTAGCTTCAAGAACTAAACAAACTTAAAGAGAAAAAGGAAAGGTCTTAATACTGAATCGGAATGACAGGATGCCAAAGACAGTGACTCACAAAAAAAAATTCCATAAAACATAAGAGACCGCGCCTAGCTCTCCACGCAAATCGAATTGGGATAGGAAATCTGAGCATGTCGCTGTCAAATTGCAGATTCAAATAAACAAATTTAAAACGAAAAGAGTCTCGTAATTTTTATTCTGCAGGGCAGAATGAACAATAATACAACATTTTCGAGAAAAATTTTATTTCTTACAATTTAAACGACAGTGCCTAGGTATCCACGCTAACCGAATGTGGATAAGAAATACTTACTTACTTTACTTTACTGCGGCTGACTCCTTTTGGAGGATAAGCCGGCTCCACATTTCATGGATAAGAAATCTGAGCATGTCGCTGTCAAATTGCAGATTCAATAAATAATGAAACCCATAAAGAAAAAGGACCGTTCTTAATTCTGATGTAGAAGGTCAGAAATTTTGTTTCATACAATAGAAGCGACAGTGCCGAAGTATCCACGGTAATGGAATGTCGATAAAACTGAGCATACCACAGTCCAATTGCCGCCTCAAGAACAAAACAGACTTAAAGGAATGTTCATAATTATGAAGCGGAAGGACAGAAACCAAAAATAACCAGACATTTCCCATAAAAATTTCATTTCATACAATTGAAGCGACAGTGCCGAAGTATCCATGATAATGCAATGTTGACAATATTTCTGAGCATGTCGCTGTCAAATTGCAGCTTAATGAACTAATTAAACTGAGAAAGAAAAAGGACCGTTCTTAAATATGATGCGGAAAGGCAGAATATTTTTAAAAAATCCAGTAACATTTCGCAATAAAATTTTGTTTTATACAATAAAAGCGACAGTGTCGAAGTATCCACGGTAATGGAGTGTCGATAAGAAATCTGAGCATACCGCAGTCAAATTGCAGCCTCAAGAGCTAAAAAGACTTAAAACGTAATAGGACAGTTCTTAATTCTGAAGACGAAAAGCAGAATGCCCAAATATCCAGTTACATTTTATAAAATATTTTATTTCACACAATAGAAGCGACAGTGCCGAAGTATCCACGGTAATGCAATGTGAAAAAGAGATCTAAGTCTGTCACCGTCAGTAGGTAGCTTCAAGAACTAAACAAACTTAAAGAGAAAAAGGAATGGTCTTAATACTGAATCGGAATGACAGGATGCCAAAGACAGTGACTCACAAAAAAAAATTCCATAAAACATAAGAGACCGCGCCTAGCTCTCCACGCAAATCGAATGTAGATAGGAAATCTGAGCATGTCGCTGTCAAATTGCAGATTCAAATAAACAAATTTAAAACGAAAAGAATCTCGTAATTTTTATTCTGCAGGGCAGAATGAACAATAATACAATATTTTCGAGAAAAATTTTATTTCTTACAATTTAAACGATAGTGCCTAGGTATCCACGCTAACCGAATGTGGATAAGAAATCTGAGCATGTCGCTGTCAAATTGCAGATTCAATAAATAATGATACTCATAGAGAAAAAGGACCGTTCTTAATTTTGATGCAGAAGGCCAGAATTCCCAAGAAACCACTGCCGTATGCCATAAAAATTTTGTTTCATACAATAGAAGCGACAGTGTCAAAGTTTCCACGGTAATGGAATGTCGATAAAACTGAGCATACCACAGTCCAATTGCCGCCTCAAGAACAAAACAGACTTAAAGGAATGTTCATAATTGTGAAGCGGAAGGACAGAAACCAAAAATAACCAGACATTTCCCATAGAAATTTCATTTCATACAATTGAAGCGACAGTGCCGAAGTATCCATGGTAATGCAATGTTGACAATATTTCTGAGCATGCCGCTGTCAAATTGCAGCTTCAAGAACTAATTAAACTCAAAAAGAAAAAGGACCGTTCTTAAATATGAAGAGGAAAGGCAGAATATTTTAAAAAATCCAGTAACATTTCGCAATAAAATTTTGTTTTATACAATATAAGCGACAGTGTCGAAGTATCCACGGTAATGGAGTGTCGATAAGAAATCTGAGCATACCGCAGTGAAATTGCAGCCTCATGAGCTAAAGAGACTTAAAACGTAATAGGACAGTTCTTAATTCTGAAGACGAAAAGCAGAATGCCCAAATATCCAGTTACATTTTATAAAATATTTTATTTCACACAATAGAAGCGACAGTGCCGAAGTATCCACGGTAATGCAATGTGAAAAAGAGATCTAAGTCTGTCACCGTCAGTAGGTAGCTTCAAGAACTAAACAAACTTAAAGAGAAAAAGGAAAGGTCTTAATAATGAATCGGAATGACAGGATGCCAAAGACAGTGACTCACAAAAAAAAATTCCATAAAACATAAGAGACCGCGCCTAGCTCTCCACGCAAATCGAATTGGGATAGGAAATCTGAGCATGTCGCTGTCAAATTGCAGATTCAAATAAACAAATTTAAAACGAAAAGAGTCTCGTAATTTTTATTCTGCAGGGCAGAATGAACAATAATACAACATTTTCGAGAAAAATTTTATTTCTTACAATTTAAACGACAGTGCCTAGGTATCCACGCTAACCGAATGTGGATAAGAAATACTTACTTACTTTACTTTACTGCGGCTGACTCCTTTTGGAGGATAAGCCGGCTCCACATTTCATGGATAAGAAATCTGAGCATGTCGCTGTCAAATTGCAGATTCAATAAATAATGATACCCATAAAGAAAAAGGACCGTTCTTAATTCTGATGTAGAAGGTCAGAAATTTTGTTTCATACAATAGAAGCGACAGTGTCGAAGTATCCACGGTAATGGAATGTCGATAAAACTGAGCATACCACAGTCCAATTGCCGCCTCAAGAACAAAACAGACTTAAAGGAATGTTCATAATTGTGAAGCGGAAGGACAGAAACCAAAAATAACCAGACATATTCCATAAAAATTTCATTTCATACAATTGAAGCGACAGTGCCGAAGTATCCATGATAATGCAATGTTGACAATATTTCTGAGCATGCCGCTGTCAAATTGCAGCTTAATGAACTAATTAAACTCAAAAAGAAAAAGGACCGTTCTTAAATATGAAGAAAGGCAGAATATTTAAAAAATCCAGTAACATTTCGAAATAAAAATTTTTTATACAATAGAATCGACAGTGTCGAAGTATTCACGGTAATGGAGTGTCGATAAGAAATCTGAGCATACCGCAGTCAAATTGCAGCCTCAAGAGCTAAAGAGACTTAAAACGAAAAAGGACAGTTCTTAATTCGGAAGAGGAAAAGCAGAATGCCCAAATATCCAGTTACATTTTACAAAATACTTTGTTTTTCACACAATAGAAGCGACAGTGCCTAGGTATCTCCAGTAATCAAATAAGGATTAGATATCTGAGCATTTTGCTGTCAAATTGCAGATTCAATAAATAATGAAAGTCACAAAGAAAAAGGACCGTTATTAATTCTGAAGCAGAAAGCTAGAATTCACAAAGAACCAATCATATGCCATAAAATTTTTGTTTAATACAATAGAAGCGGTAGTGTCGAAGTATCCACGGTAATGGAAAGTCGATAAGAAATCTGAGCATACCACAGTCAATTTCCGCCTCAAGAGCTAAACAAACTTAAAGGGCTGTTCTTCATTCTGAAGCGGAAGGACAGAAACCAAATATAACCACTGACATTTCCCAAAACATTTTGTTCTACACAATAAAACCTGCATTGCCGATTCCCCGGTAATGAAATGTGGAAACGATATCTGAGCCTGTCGCCGTCAGTTTGTAGCTTCAAGAACTAAACAAACTTAAAGATAAAAAGGACAGTTCTTAATTCTTAATCGGAAGGGCGGAATGCACAAATAACCACTGACATTTGCCACAAATATATTGTTTCATACAATAGAAGCGTCAGTGCCGAAGTATCTACGGTAATGTAATATGGACAAGGTATCTGAGCAGGTCAATGTCAAATTGAAGTATCAAGAACTAAAAAAACTTAAAAATAAAAGCAAAGTTCTTAATGCTGAATCGGAATGGCAGTATGCCAAAAAATCCAGTGACTCTCACAAAAAAAAGTTTCCATACAATATAAGCGACAGTGCCTAGGTATCCACGGTAACCGAATGTGGATAAGAAATCTGAGTATGTCGCTGTCAAATTGCAGATTCAATAAATAATGATACTCATAGAGAAAAACAGCCCTAGCGATCCATCAACGGTTTGCTTAGGATATCGACACCCCTCGTCTTTCTTCAATCACAACCTCGTTCTACGGACGCCAGCGACACCAGCAAGACTCACTCGCTTCAATCTAGTTGACTCCATCCAGGTCTACGCTTTACTCCACCAACTCAATCTCCACAACAAAGGACTCCATCGGTCGACGTCTGCCTCCGGTCCGCCATCATTTTCGATCTCACACTTGATCCCATTTGTCCAGACCCACCCTACCACACTTGGATGCTCTGACACTTCATGGACTATCTCCAATTCATCTTGTCTAGTTAAATGGAACTTGGTTTTAATTTTTTAACCAGATTGAACTATCTTGATGTTAATGATAACTTTTTCCTTCATCTACCCCTCCTCCTGCTATTAAATACTTTGCTAGTCACAATTCCATTCACCTCCACATATCCTACCCTCGATTTGTTATTTCAATGGTCGGGCCAGTTGGCCTTTGATGCCAAATAAATGTATTATTATTATTATTATTATTATTAGAACATTCTTTGTTTAAATACTTGACAGTATATATACTTTTGAATTGTGCGCAGTTTCAGTTTTTTGTTATCTGTACGTGACTGGCCTGACTTTCCTCAGCAAGCTGCATTTATTCATTTTTTCCAATTTTACGTTTATAATTACTCGGTTTTCACAATATATTCCTGCTACCATTTTGTCTTTTGAATCGTACATATTGGGGATGTTCTGGAACAGGTAATTTAATAATTCTGTTTTTCACGTCTTATTTCTTTCCAGGTTATTTGCTGGGGTGTTTTGTCACGTAAGAATTTTCACATTCCGCTTGCCTATCAAATTAATAATTAAGTTCGATCAGCATGGACGCTAATCTTATGTTTGAGGACACAAGCAAATTAGCTCAAGATATGGCAGGCATGAATTTAATAGATGTGAATGAGAGTACCAGCTTATCAGATTCAATTGTACAATTAACGACTGAAAACGACTTAGCATCTATAGGGTTCTCAGACAATAATAGGTTAGGAGCTTCTACAAAATATGCGGAAATATGTGATGTAGATCATCGCTTTTGTCTCGATTCTATGAATAGCAATGTTAAGCTCACCATGTACAGATCAGACAACCATTCTGAATGGGTCGAGGATGCAAAATTTTATTTTAAACAAAGAATGACCGATCCTACAGAAAGGTTTGTCTCGGC
The DNA here is from genome assembly GCA_029291075.1 of Eudiplozoon nipponicum. NCBI lineage: Eukaryota > Metazoa > Platyhelminthes > Monogenea > Mazocraeidea > Diplozoidae > Eudiplozoon > Eudiplozoon nipponicum. The sequence goes on from JAQBSW010002322.1 coordinate 14,422, forward strand.
CTTGTGGTATAGAAAATGTTGAGGATACAGAGCAATTAGCAGATATACTTGTGAAATGTAGATTAAATAATAATTCTGTGGATTTAGTTGTTCTAAATTAGATGATCATATTGCATATATGCATTGTCCGAGCCTGGCATCTCAGAAGCTTTCTTATGGTAGTGACCAAGGGGTCTCTAGTGACGAGATTGATTATGGAATCTATAGAAATTGAATCTAGAGATAATATTATGAATGATACTGCTGATGAAAAATCTTTAGGTCCGATTTGGAATACTGCACTAGCTAATGGAAGGAAAAGGCGATTGCATGGATTGGTAACTGAAGCTTGCTCCAGTAAAAGCTTAAGAACATCAGATTAAGATTGACTAATTAGTGGGATTTTATTCAAGAAATGAATAAACAATTATTATGAATATAGACTTCAAAATTGCATCTCTAACTATTCATTTGATTTTAAAACAATTTGTGATTTCAACCCTAATTTTCTGTTTTACACCCCCACCCTACCCATTGGAAATATTCTAATAATACAATATTTATTATTCAGCCACTCTGGTCTAAATTAGTTAGATGAAAACAACGGTTATGAAAATGCACACACACATGTAACACGCGAATATCTAATGAAAGGTCAGTCTGAGGTATATAAATATTATGACTAGAGGAAAGAAAACACTTGCTTCATTTGTTTCGTGAGATGCAACTGATGAAGGCCTATGGTAAGATGGGCCGAAATATTTTGATAAAAGAAAATTACTGGAACAATGAAAGCAGATCAGGTAACTTCAATTAATCCAGGTGCGCAACAAGGACATTCCTTCAATTAGTATACATGATCTAAGCATTCCGAACCTCTAGTTGATTCCTTTATAATCTGCTTGAGATCATGATTAGAAAAAAATTTGATTATTTCACAATCATGTAACTTATTAAAATCACCTACCACCACATTATAGCCATGACAGTCCAAAATAGATTGAAAAGAATTGGTAAACTAGCATACGGCGGTCTGTAAACCGCGGTTAAAATCAGATTATCGATTTGTATAGATAAAAAATCAATGATATCATTATATTCATTAGTATGTAAAATTTTCGCATTTAATATAAATGAGTACTCCTCCACCTCTTTTATTCAGCGATTTCTTTTCTAAATAAAGAATAGTGAGGAATATCAAATTCGTGGTTTTCAGTATCCTTGTTGAGCCAATTTTCAGATAATATTATAAAATTACACAGCAAAAAGTTATCGACTTTTACTGGTTCAGCTTTGTTGGGTTTTTTTGTTCTTCTGTCGGATTTTGGGGCCGTATTTGTTTTTCTAACGACGAGCACTTATTGTCAGATCCAAAAATACGTCTACGGATGTCAACGTTAGTTATTCGTTGTTGGTAACCAACATGTGTTATACTTCTCAAACAGCGATGATCGAATGCCTGTAAGCGTCTCAGATCATCAACTCTAAGAGGCCAAGTTTTACTAGCGTATAGTAAGACTGCGCGTACAGATGCATTGTAAACACGACCTTTAAGGCAAAGTGAAATATTGGCGTTTCTCCATAAATGACGAAGGTTCGAGAAAGCTACTTTAGCTTTCGCGATCCGTATTCTCACCTCGTCGGACATATTGCCTACGTTATTGATAGAGCTCCCAAGATATGTAAACCTGTCGACTATGTCAAGATCTACATTCTGCAGTCGCAACGTTGGAGTGAGTGGTGGGTGATCCTGTAACAGTATCTTACATTTAGAGGAAGCGAATTTCATACCGAAAGACGGAACAACGTTTGCTAATCTATTTAAGGTGGTCTGGGCAGCATGCTGATTGTCGAATAATGGTACGATATCGTCCGCATAGTCAAGATCGACTAGTTTATCTCCCGGGAGAACTTCAACTCCAGCGTCCTGAATGTGTGAGAGAGTGTTGTTCATAATAGCATCGATTACAAAATTAAACAAAAATGGGGAAAGTGGACAACCTTGACGAACACCACTGCTGGTTGTAAAGTTATGCGTTAATTCGTTGTAAACCTTAACGCGACCAGAAGTATTTGTGTAGAGAGCTCGTATAATATTAACAAATTTAGTGGGCACACCGCTTTTCGACAAGATATGGAATAAAACATTGCGATCCACCGAATCAAATGCACCCTTGAAGTCTAGAAAGACGGCTATTGTGGGACGGTAATATAAATGTCTCTGTTCGAGAACTTGCCTTAACGTAAAAATATTATCTATACAACCCCGTCCTGAGCGGATTCCAGCCTGTTTTTCTCTAGTTTATGATTCACGTGAAGCGCTAAGATGACGTAGGATAATCAGAGCAAATAACCTAGACAAGACTGGGATCAAGTTTATACCACGATGGTTATTTTACGAATTACGATTGCCTTTTTTGAAGATGGGAATGATGGTCGACTCATTCCAGTCAAGTGGTACGGTTCCTCATTCCATATAGTATGAAAAAGTTTGGTCAACGCTCCTGAAATTATATCGCCACCATCCTTAAACAATCCCGAAAGCAAATCATCGGGGCCTGCGGCTTTGCGGCGCTTAAAAGATAGGATTGCATCGCGTACTTCTAACTCGGATGGTTCTTCGGGACTAACATTCCACACTGTTAATGCAGACATGCTTTCGGGAATCGGAACTGACGCGGGTGGCCAAGAAAATTGATCTCTAAAGTATTCAGCTCACCTGTCAAGACGACCTATTTTATCGGTTATTAATTCGTTGTTACTATCATTTATATTTTAGCTAACTTTTAACTTTCTCTGACCTGTTGCGCGGATAAGTTGGAACAAACAGCGACTATTACCTGACGCGAAAGCTACTTCCAATTCTTCAGCCTTTCTGTTCCAAAAGCTTTCGAGATCGCCTTTTAGACTGCGCTTAAGTTGGCGTCTTATATTGCGACGGGTATTATTATGAGTGGAGCCAGGTGGAATTTGGCGACTTATTTCGAGTATCTCCATAGATTTTACTGAGAGCCAGTGATTATTTCTACGGGGTCCAATAACGCGTAGATAGGGATGGTGCAACCAGTTCTGCAATGCACGTAGAATCCTGTATTTTGGTTTTAGATACGCAACATGTCGATTTCTAATATGTCCAACGTAAGAGCAAGAGATTCTTGCTGTCCAAGTTGTTTTAATGTTCGCACATTAAGTGCGCCTACGTTAAAACCTAAACTAGGTTTAATGAATGATCGTCTACTAGAACCATTTTCGATATCTGGCAATCTGGTATTGGGCTCAGTGTTATGAACTAAACCAACCATATTTATAGTATCTAAAAGAGTGTTATTGTTAGATTGAGAAGAGGAAGGGGAAGAAAAAGAAGCAGAATCGGAGATAGAGTTGCCTGCAGTAGCCTGTTTTCGCTTATCCACCCTGCACGGCTCAGCAGATAAGGCGACCCTTTTTATACTGCGCGACGGCCGATGCAGTATGTAATTATTGTAAGTTGTACTTGTCATGGTTATATGTGGACTGTAAAAGAACACAAGGTCGCCCATTACTAGTGAAGCCGATTTGTATTCCTTCTCTTAGATAGTCTGCCAACCAAGGCTGATGAGCACTATCTGCCCAGATGCCAGTGGCCAAAGTTTCCTTCAACAGTCTAAACTTGCCCTTCACGTCTGCAACGCCTGCTCTCATTCCGTCACTACATATTTAACAAAAAGTTACAGTGCAGTTAGATCAAACTCGAGGCTTCACATGAAACGGAATGATGGCTGTCCCTTTATGGCCCGGAAAGGTTCATGCTACCAATCCCGGGTCGACTAGCTTGAACCCGACGGTCGTCAAGCCGGAATTTCTATGGCTACGGGCCACACGTCCAATAAATATGCTATGAAAATTTTGATTCTCACCTTTCTTTTTATTGATGGCCTCGACCTGAATATTCGTTGGCCTCTTTGATAATTTTACAACCACAGGTCCTGCACGATCGGACCGTTTTCCCACCCTATAACATTTAGCAATGTCAGCATGCGTCTTATCCTTGATCAAAACGTTTAATTTCTCCACGTCTTTAATGTCGGCATTTTCGTCCAGATTAAATAAAATTAGCTGATCTTGTTTACTATTCCGCGCTGAGACTTCATTCGTTAATATGTTTAGTATTTCTTCCCCTGATGTTTTATTTTTGACTGGCGTGTCGTATTCCACTGTTATGTCAGCCAACTCAACCCATGGCTGAACATCTATCTGCAATTTATCTAACTTCGCATGTAGCGCATCAGTCAATTCGACAATTTGCGAGCTTAAAGTTTCATTTTTCTTCTGCGCTAGTTCTAATTTCGCCGCATACACATCAACGTCAGTTTCCAATTTTGACATTCTATTTTTAATACGGTTGTTCTCTTCCTTCAGCACCTTCATAGAGTTCTGAAGGTCCGTAACCATTTTCTTAATATCACTATGCGACAAAATCGGAGCAATTTCAAACCGCGCGCCATGAATTCAAACATATATATATATCTAATATGTATATATAAGATTATCTTGCTTACCAATTTAAAAGAGAAAAATGAAATTCAAAATTAATTACATACTGCTATGCGTTTGCATTCCTCCCAGTCGATAGTATGCCCAGTCTCCACTACATGACGAGCAAGATCTTATTTAGTAATATGTCCATACTTACACGCTGTTTTATATTCACCTCTTCTTACTTTGATTGGACGCATGGTCTCACCAACATACTTGAGACTACAATCATTGCATTGAAATCACTAATTGTTTTAAAATCAAATGAATAGTTAGAGGTGAAATTTTGAAGTCTATATTTATAATAATTGTTTATTCATTTCTTGAATAAAATCCCACTAATTAGTCAATCTTAATCCGATGTTCTTAATCTTTTACTGGAGCTAGCTTCAGTTACCAATTCATGCAATCGCCTTTTTCTTCCACTAGCTTGTAACACGCGGCTCCGTGTTACAACCCAACGAAGGTCATTTCTTACAAACGATGTGCTCTTTAAGGTCAAATATTCTAACTCTGTCCTTAAACAATATTTCTCTTAGCTGTGATTTTAGGAACAATCTCTTTTAGTCTCAAGCAGTTTTAATCGATATTTCTTGAACTGCAATTTTATTTGTAATTAATAGTGTTTTTATAAAATAGACAGAACCGCGCGCGATCCGCGAGGATCACGCGGTGGACTATTGTGTCACAGTGAATTTATTTCGCTCAGTTTGATTATTCACAATTTTACTGTTATCAGTTAACTGTGCCATTCAGAATTTCAGAGAATAATAGATTATAATAATGACATGAACTAAATATTCGTGAGTTTTTGGTCATTGAAGTCTTTATGTGGCTTACCCCTTCATTTTTAGTGATTGCTTTTTACGATGACTTTTTACATATCTTCATATGTTTTAAATCGATGATAAAAATACAATTCAATTCAGACATTTGTGTAAGAATAACCACTTGTGTGTAAAACATTTTTCTTTCTAAACATAAATCATTTTACTATGTTCAGATTATCATGTGTTTTCAATCATTTGACTATATACATTCCAATCCAGACATTTGTGTAAGAATAATTTCTTGTGTGCAAAACATTTCACTTTATAAATATAAATCATTTTAATCTTTGCCGTCTAGGAGACGGACAATTTAGTTTAACTGTGAATAGTGTTTAAGACCTATTTTTGCATAAAAATCTATTTTGACAGCTGACTAACATATACTCAATTTGGACTAACTGTGAATTATATTGCTATTTGCAACATTATATCTAATATACGTATGACCAGATGTTTTTGCCTTCTCACATCAACCATCCGAAAAAGATCAGTATTCCAAATCGGACCTAAAAATTTTTCATCAGCAGTTTCATTCATAATATTATCTCTAGATTCAATTTCTATAGATTCCATAATCAATCTCGTCACCCTATTACGATTACATACTGCTATGCGTTTGCATTCCTCCCAGTCGATAGTATGCCCAGTCTCCACTACATGACGAGCAAGATCTTATTTAGTAATATGTCCATACTTACAAGCTGTTTTATGTTCACCTCTTCTTACTTTGATTGGACGCATGGTCTCACCAACATACTTGAGACTACAATCATTGCATGGGATCTCATACACTCCTGAAGTGTCTAAGGGTTCAATCTTTTCTTTTTGGTTATGGAGTATAGTGCCTAGTGTAAGGGGCTGTTTTAAAACGGTCCTTATATTGTATTTTAAAGCTACTTAATATAGAGTCCGGTAATACCATGATCTTTCGCTCTTCCTTCTCCTTATCTGTTTTTATGTATCTCAAACTAGGATTAAATTTCTTCACCATGTCCCTCATTGTTGTGTCTATTAAATGAGGAGGGTAACCATTAGTCTTGAATATATCGCGTAGTCTGTCTAATTCTAACTTCCTATGCTTTATACCTGTTAACTTGAGACTTCTTAATGTTAATGACTTTAAGATCCCGACTTTCATACGAACCGGGTGATTGGACTTGAAATTAAGAAGTATTCCTGAATAAGTATCCTCCCCATAAATATCTCTTCCGAATTTCAGACCATTTCTAATTAATTTGACATCTAAAGATGGTAATTCACCTGACGATTCCCTTTCTAAGGTAAATTGTAGTTCGCTCATTCGACTAGCTAAATTTAAGAAATTTACCAATTCATTGTCACCATGGTTCCAGATCAGTAATATATCATCCAAGAAACGTAGGTACAGTTTTGGTTTCAATGGAGTCTTATCCAACAGATTATTTTCCAAATAATGCATAAATATATTGGCTATTGGGACCGATAAAGGTTGTCCCATTGGAACGCCTCTAATTTGTTTATAAAATTCCTTACGAAATTTTAAATAAGTGGAGGACATACAAATACACATCATCTCCATGACGTGTCCTAACGTCATTTTGCTTCCTTCTAATATTAATGAGTGATCAACTAGGAAACGTCTAAAACAATCCAGAGCCTCAGATACCGGTATATTTGTGTACATAGATACTACATCTAAGCTTACTAATCTATCCTTTTCATCTTGTACACATTTATCAACAATTTCAACCAAATGATATGAGTTAAGCAAGGTTTGTTCTAAGAAATATGAATATTTTCTTGTTCTATGGCACAAAAACTTTGAAATTTTATATGTTGGGGAGTGTTGTACATTCACTATAATTTTTAAAGGATTACCCGGCTTATGCACTTTTACTAAACCATAAACTCTGGGTGCAACCGTATATCTTTGAATGAGAGTGTTACCATGCGTCGAATCCAATTCTTCATTAGCAATCATATTATTGATTAATAAATTTACTTGCCCTTGTAACTTATCCGTAGGGTCTTTTGCTATTTTTATTTATTTTACTTAACTATTCTATCATTTTATTGTTATAATCAGATTGATTCATCAGAACTGTTGCTCCTCCTTTATCCGCTTAAGACATATAACATTATTTGATACTAAATCCTTTCTGAGACGTTTAATTTCATAATTAGGCTTAACTTTATCCTCTTGGTGTGTTAAAACCATTGAGGCAACGTCTAATTCAAATTTCACCCTATCATTATCCGAAAGAAGCTTTTCGTTTTGACAGCCTCAGTAATTAATTCGTTTCAAACCGATCTTTAATTAGGAATAGCCATGTTTAAACCACGGTTAAGTAGTTCAACTTGATCCTTCTTAAGATTTAATGTTGATAGATTTACCATTCTATTAGTCCCGATTAAATTATCATTTTCTTGGGGTCTATAAATTCCCAAGTCAGCTAATTTTTTATTATGTCTAATTCTTACTTTTTTAATTTCTCTATTACAGGCTTTATCACTGAAATCCTCAATGCATTTAAAATCATCTGCGTGCAAAAGAGAAGTTAACATCGATCTTAGTTTAGTTTTTTCCTTAATAAGTATAATCTTACGTTTAACTAAATCACGAATCAAAGTTTTTATAATATTTATACAAAGCTCATGCTTAAGGGACATGCCATAAGCATTTAACTTAAAATTTAATTTAAAACGAAAACATTTAGGAATAACATCATGTTTTAAACAAATACTTAAAAAGGAAATATTTGACACTTGCCTCACGATTTGTTGTTTCAATAACGTATATTTATTATACCATTTAACGGCATTGCTGCTATAATTCCATGTTAAATGTTTCTTGAAGGAGTTTCCTTGTTGCGCACCTGGATTAATTGAAATTACCTGATCTGCGTTTTGACTAACGCAGCTTTCATTGTTCCAGTAATTTTCTTTTATCAGCCCATCTTACCGTAGTCCTTCACCAGTTGCATCTCACAAAACAAATGAAGCAAGTGTTTTATTTCCTCTAGTCATAATATTTATACACCTCAGACTGACCTTTCATTAGATATTCGCGTGCCACATGTGTGTGTGCATTTTTATAACCGTTGTTTTCATCTAACTAATTTAGACCAGAGTGGCTGAATAATAATTTATCAATTGCATGCAATAACTATTCGTTTTTTTACACACTCAATGTAAATGACGTAACTGAGATGGGAGAGACCCATAATTCAGAAACACTTGTCATAAAAACATGCCATGAGTGATAAAACCAGAAGTCCGAAAGACTAATGCACATGTTAAATTACAATTCAAGCCACTAGGTTGTACTCAGGATAGATAAGTTAATAACAGTTATTGGCGCACGCCACGCAAGTATGCATAACTAAAAAACTTGGTTAAATTATTTTGATACACATGTACGTACACCTAAATGAAACTACAGTCAATAGACATTAATTTACTATTTGCACGCGTTAGACAAATTATTACTTATAAATATTGTATTATTAGAATATTTCCAATGGGTAGGGTGGGGATGTAAAACAGAAAATTAAGGATGAAATCACTAATTGTTTTAAAATCAAAAGAATAGTTAGAGATGAAATTTTGAAGACTATATTCATAATATTTGTTTATTCATTTCTTGAATAAAATCCCACTAATTAGTCAATCTTAATCTGATGTTCCTAATCTTTTACTGGAGCTAGCTTCAGTTACCAATTGATGCAGTCGCCTTTTCCTTCCATTAGCTAGTGCAGTATTCCAAATCGGACCTAAAGATTTTTCAACAGCTGTTTCATTCATAATATTATCTCTAGATTTAATTCCTATAGATTCCCTAATCAATCTCGCCACCCTATTACGAATCAAATGAAGCAAGTGTTTTATTTCCAATAGTCATAATATTTATTTATTCAGAAACACTAGTCATAAAAACATGCCATGAGTGATAAAACCAGTTTCGTGAGATGCAACTGATGAAGGCCTACGGTAAGATGGGCCGAAATATTTTGATAAAAGAAAATTACTGGAACAATGAAAGCTGCGTTAGTCAAAACGCAGATCAGGTAATTTCAATTAATCCAGGTGCGAAACACGGAAACTCCTTCAAGAAACATTTAACATGGAATTATAGCAGCAATGCCGTTAAATGGTATAATAAATATACGTTATTGAAACAACAAATTGTGAGGCAAGTGTCAAATATTTCCTTTTTAAGTATTTGTTTAAAACATGATGTTATTCCTAAATGTTTTCGTTTTAAATTAAATTTTAAGTTAAATGCTTATGGCATGTCACTTGAGCATGACCTTTGTATAAATATTATAAAAACTTTGATTCGTCATTTAGTTAAACGCAAGATTATACTTATTAAGAATAAAACTAAACTAAGATCGATGTTAACTTCTCTTTTGCACGCAGATGATTTTAAATGCATTGAGGATTTCAGTGATAAAGCCCGTAATAGAGAAATAAAAAAGTAAGAATTAGACACGATAAAAAATTAGCTGACTTGGGAATTTATAGACCCCAAGAAAGTGATAATTTAATCGTGACTAATAGACTAGTAAATCTATCAACATTAAATCTTAAGAAGGATCAAGTTGAACTACTTAACCGTGGTTTAAACATGGCTATTCCTAATGAAAGATCGGTTAGAAACGAATAAATTACTGAGGCTGTCAAAACGGCAAAGCTTCTTTCGGATAATGATAAGGTGAAATTTGAACTAGACGTTGCCTCATTGGTTTTAACATACAAAGAGGATAAAGTTAAGCCTAATTATGAAATTAAACGTCTCAGAAAAGATTTAGTATCAAATAATGATATATGTCTTAAGGCGGATAAAGGAGGAGCTACAGTTCTGATGAATCAATCTGATTATAACAATAAAATGATAGAACAGTTAAGTAATGCTGAAGTATACAATAAAATAGCAAAAGACCCTACTGATAAGTTACAAGGGCAAGTAAAATTATTAATCAATAAAATGATTGCTAATGAAGAATTGGATTCGACGCATGGTAACACTCTCATTCAAAGAGATACAGTTGCACCCAGAGTTTATGGTTTAGTTAAAGTGCATAAGCCGGGTAATCCTTTAAGAATTATAGTGAATGTACAACACTCCCCAACATATAAAATTTCAAAGTTTTTGTGCCATAGAATAAGAAAATATTCCTATTTCTTAGAACATACCTTGCTTAACTCATATCCTTTGGTTGAAATTGTTGATAAATGTGTACTAGATGTAGTATCTATGTACACAAATATACCGGTACCTGAGGCTCTGGATTGTTTTAGACGTTTCCTAGTTGATCACCCATTAATATTAGAAGGAAGCAAAATGACGTTAGGACACGTCATGGAGATGATGTGTATTTGTATGTCGTAAGGAATTTATAAACAAATTTTCCAATGGACAACTGTCCCAATAGAATATCTTTATCATTATTTGGAAAATAATCTGTTGGATAAGACTCCATTGGTTTCTTGGATGATATTTACTGATGGAACCATGGTGACAATGAATTGGTAAATTTCTTAAATTTAGCTATCGAATGACGATACAATTTACCTTAGATGTCAAATTAATTGATGAAATTCGAATTAGAAATTCTCTTCAATTTCAAGTCAATCACCTTTATGAAAGTCAGGATCTTAAAGTCATTAACATTAAGAAGTCTCAAGTTAACAGGTATAAAGCATAGGAAGTTAGAATTAGACAGACTACGCGATATATTCAAGACTAATGGTTACCCTCCTCATTTAATAGATACAACAATGAGGGACATGGTGAAGAAATTTAATCCTAGTTTGAGATACATAAAAGCGGATAAGGAGAAGGAAGAGCGGAAGGTCATGGTTACCGGACTCTATATTAAGTAGGAAAGTGAAATCATTAGCTTTAAAATACAATATAAGGACCGTTTTAAAACAGCCCCTTACACTAGGCACTATACTCCCTTAGACACTTCAGGAGTGTATGAGATCCCATGCAATGATTGTAGTCTCAAGTATGTTGGTGAGACCATGCGTCCAATCAAAGTAAGAAGAGGTGAACATAAAACAGCTTGTAAGTATGGACATATTACTAAATAAGATCTTGCTCGTCATGTAGTGGAGACTGGGCATACTATCGACTGGGAGGAATGCAAACGCATAGCAGTATGTAATCGTAATATGGTGACGAGATTGATTATGGAATCTATAGAAATTGAATCTAGAGATAATATTATGAATGAAACAGCTGATGAAAAATTTTTAGGTCCGATTTGGAATACTGATCTTTTCGGATGGTTGATGTGAGAAGGCAAAACATCTGGTCCTACGTATATTAGATATAATGTTGCAAATAGCAATATAATTCACAGTTAGTCCAAATTGAGTATATGTTAGTCAGCTGTGAAAATAGATTTTTATGCAAAAATAGGTCTTAAACACTATTCACAGTTAAACTAAATTGTCCGTCTCCTAGACGGCAAAAAAATGACTTTATATTTATAAAGTGAAATGCTTTGCACACAGAAATGTTCTTACACAAATGTCTGGATTGGAATGAATATAGTCAAATGATTGTAAACACATGATAATCTGAACATAGTAAAATGATTATGTTTATAAAGAAAAATTTTTACACACAAGTGGTTATTCTTAAATGTCTGAATTAATTGTATTTTATCATTGATTTTAAAACATATCAAGATAGCAAAAGTCATCGTTAATAGCAATCACTAAAAATTAAGGGGTAAATACATAAAGACCTCAATGACCAAAAACTCACGAATATTTAGTTCATGTCATTACTTCATAATCTATCATTCTCTGAGAAATTCTGAATGGCACAGTTAACTGATATAACAGTACAATTGCGAATAATCAAATGAGCAAAATAAATTCACTGTGACACAGTAAGTCCACCACTGTGATCTTCGCGGATGCGCGCGATTCTGTCTATTTTTATAAAAACCCAGTAATTACAAATAAAATTGCAGTTCAAGAAATATCTGATTAAAACTGCTTAGAGACAACAGATATTGTTCCCTAAAAATCGCAGTTAAGAGAAATATTGTTTAAGGACAGAGTTAGAATATTTGAAATTTTAAGAGCACAGCGTTTGTAAAAATCGACCTTCGTTGGGTTGTAACACGGAGCCGCGTGTTACAAGCTAATGGAAGGAAAAGGCGATTGAAATGAATTGGTAACTGAAGCTAGCTCCAGTAAAAGATTAAGAACATCAGATTAAGATTGACTAATTAGTGGGATTTTATTCAAGAAATGAATAAACAATTATTATGAATATAGACTTCAAAATTGCATCTCTAACTATTCATTTGATTTTAAAACAATTTGTGATTTCAACCCTAATTTTCTGTTTTACACCCCCACCCTACCCATTGGAAATATTCTAATAATACAATATTTATTATTCAGCCACTCTGGTCTAAATTAGTTAGATGAAAACAACGGTTATGAAAATGCACACACACATGTGACACGCGAATATCTAATGAAAGGTCAGTCTGAGGTATATAAATATTATGACTAGAGGAAATAAAACACTTGCTTCATTTGTTTCGTGAGATGCAACTGATGAAGGCCTACGGTAAGATGGGCCGAAATATTTTGATAAAAGAAAATTACTGGAACAATGAAAGCTGCGTTAGTCAAAACGCAGATCAGGTAATTTCAATTAATCCAGGTGCGCAACAAGGACATTTCTTCAATAAGTATACATGATTTCTATTACGTGCAAAAAGGAAAGTAACATAGATCTTATTTTAGTTTTCTCTCTGATTAGTTCGTATTTGCGTTTTTCTAAATCGCTAATCAATGTATTCATTATGTTCAAAGTTAGTTCATGTTTAAGAACTCTACCTTTAGCATTTAAATGCTGAAGGTAGATAAAAAAGGTTCAGGTCAGGCATGATAAAAATAGGAAATATTGGCATCTATAGACAGAAAATAACTAAGACGTTCCCTGCTATAACTAATCGAGTGGTAAACCTTTCTAAAATAAATCTTAACGAGAATCATCTAGAAATGCCTAACCGTGGTCTGAATACAACTATCTATATTGAGAAATCACCAAAAAATGAGACAATTACCGAGGCTGTTAAAACAGCACAATTCCTTTCAGACAAAGATAAAATTATGTTTGAAATAGACGTAGCCGCAGATGTGCTAACGTGCGAAGATGCAAAATATAAACCAAATAACGCAGTAAAAATTCTCAGAAAAGAACTTATAGCAGTGTGATAGGCTTGAAAGCAGACAAAGGAGGGCCGACTGTTCTTATGAGTCAATCTGACTATAATGCTAAAATGTATGAACAACTAGACAATATAGAGGTATACACTGTTCAAATATGCGGATGACATGATTATCGTATTCAGCAACCCCACAACATCCAACCCCTCCTTACCCCTTATATCGGAGCTTCTATCCTCGCTCCACTCGCAGCTCAGCAGAATCGGCCTCAAACTAAATCCCACCAAAACTCGCCTCTGATCCATTCTGCTCTATCCCGGTTGCCAACTACCCCCTCGACATAGAAATAATAGATTCGGCCAAACATCTTGGCATTCATTTTTCAAAATCCCTAGACTTCTCCCTACACATTACGTACACTACTTCCAAACTGATCTGTTTTAAGACTAACAAACCCACTCTCCAACTCACGTTATTGAAGGTTTACGTTCTGCCCCTCATTTCCTACTCCAGCGTATTCTACTGTCCTCCCACCCTCGCCTCCTCGTATTCTATTGAACAGGTATCCTCCAGACTTCTAAAGCGAGTCTTCCCGAAATGCCAAAACTATAGGGAACGCCTACTCCTAGCAAACCTTCCTCAGCCTGCTGCATGTATTTCATTATCGCGATTTAACGCTTACTCAATTTCAACAATATACTCCTGCTAACACTGTCTTCTATTTTTTTATTTATGCACGTATTTGTGGACGTTCTGGAACAGGTAATTTAATAAATCTGTTTTTCGCGTCTATTTCTTTCCAGATTATTTGTTTGGATGTTTTGTAACGTGAAAGGTCTCACATTTTGATTGCCTAACATTAAGTGTCAAGTTAATAATTAAATTCGATCGACATGGAAGCTTATCTTAAATTTGAGGACACTAGCAAGTTAGCACAAGACATGACAGGTATGAATTTAGCAGATAAGAATGAAAATACAAGCTTATCAGATTCTATTGTACATGTTAGGACTGAACACGATTTGGCATCTATGGGGTTCTCAGACACCAATAGGTTAGGAGCCTCTACAACATTTTCCTATATTATTAATTGATGGAACATGTGTGGTTTGAATCCAAATAAAGATATTCTATTCTATCTGCACAGCCACATAAAAATGTATTTTATTAAACATTTATATAGAGTACACATAAAGACTTACCTAATTTATGCATTCATTGTTATAGTACATTTTTGTTCTCTTAGCTAAGCAACATCGGTAAAAGATTAAACGATTGCGCAATATCTATAATAAAGGAAGGCACATCGTCGGAAACCTATCGTTCATATAGCGAAAAAGATTATAACATGGAATTGCACAAGTTACATGTCAGAAACCCATTGTAAAAGTACTAAGCATTACCATGGTCGTAGACTGAACACGTTTTCATTATATATAATGTAGTGTTGAACTTGCACACGGCTCGCTCCCAAAGGAAATTTTTAAAAATAAATTGCACGCAAGAATACTATTTAAAACCCAGAAAACTTGCACATATCTGTACCAAAGCACGTTTAAACAATTAACGAGAAGAAATACTTAGTTATGTAAAACTCCCCGGCTTTAAGTAAATGCTTTACGACATTTATAAAGTTTTGATGTGGTAAGACGGCTGAGTGTTAGTACTGTTAGTAACCTTTATTAGAACCAAAATTGCATATTCCAGAAAATCCCGAGAAATTTAGATAGAGTGTAGAGGTTCCTAACCTATTCATGTCTGAGAACCCCATAGATTCCAGATCGCTTGTAGTCCTAAAATTTACATTAGAATCCGATAGGCTTTTATTTTCATTCGCATCTGCTAAATTAAAACCTGCAATATCTTGCACTAACTGGCTAGTATCCTCAAATTTAATATCAGCATTCATATCTGTGAAGTTTATTTATTAAATCGACACTTAATGTTAGGCAAATCGAGATGTGAAACCTGTCTCGTACGAAACACCCAAACAAATAATCTGGAAGGAGATATACGCGTTCGCGTTATTTGGATTGAGGTGAACCTAAGATTTGTATTTAATTTATTTTATTAGCTGTATTCAAGTTAAATGTGAGAGAGCGTGTTTGCGGGTTTTCAACTCTTTCTCTAATTTCGAAGGATATCGGGTTTTATTTTGTTTTTAATTTCAGATTCTCGGGATTTTTTGTCTGATCTCATTTTTAGTTTACACCAGGAATCTACCTACACACATTTTTTTCGGATTTTACCTTCAGTTTTCAAGGATCTTTTCCTAGCCCACCCGATTTCCATTTTTATTTTTATTTTTATTTTTGAAATTTTAATACCCATTCTTTTCTTTTTTTCCTCTCATCAATATTTCTGCTCTTCTATCTCACTCCACCATGAACCAGCCCTCGTCGCAAGCCCCCATCTCCCCGTTCATCACCCAAAAGATTATCTCTAACATCACTGACCTCCAACAGAAAATGGCGGACATCTCAGGATTAATTGGAGCCCTGACGGGCAACCTTTCATTATCCACTTTTCAACCCCATTTGTTGAGTCAAGCTGATGCATTTCTGAACGGGGTAGCCAGGGAGGTTGCCCTGAGAAATCATAACAAGAGAAACATCTTCTTATGGTCCCCGCTCTCCCCTCTCTCTAAGGATGCTCTGGCCTCTGATATGATCAGCCAACTAGGAGACAACTTTAGCCACCTTAAAGAGATCTCCTCGGGTAAGGGTCAAGCATTTATTCTCTCCTCACATAAAAGACTATCTGACGATGAGCTTCGTCACCTCAAATTGCACTCGCCCACTTTTGCATCCGGGAAAGTCAAACTAAAGCGAGATCATACGCTACTACAGAGGACCCTCGAGAAAGCCCAAACACATCAACCCGACACCACCCCCCCACCTCCAGCTCATCGCGCCTTTCCGGGATGGAGCAATCCAAAGAAAAGCCGCTCTGTTCACGGCGGTATCCTCGGTGATGCACCTTCCTCCAGACCACCCCTGCTGACTCCCTCCCGATTTGAAGGCCTCCCTCTCACTTTTAGCCCTTACTCCGCAACCAGCCCTCCCTCTCAGTCTCAAGCTCTACCACGTCGCCGAGGCCGACCACGCCGCGCCATTCGGGACTTTGACCCAGCCCCAACAACCTCAACTCCCGCTATTGAAACCATTATCGACCCCACCCAGGACTGCAGCGTCTCAGCTCCTGATCAGTCACTGTCCCCGCTCTCCCCATCATCGCAGCTTCAGAGTGCCCCCTCGAGCCCAGACTTCTCGCCCCCCTGTTGCTTTCAAGCCCTCCAACTACCTCACCCACCTGACAAACGAGGGACAAAAGAAATCCACATCGATGCTGACCACTCCATCCTTGTCAATGAGCGGTCAGTCACCCTCATCAGCCCTAGATCTCGCCCCGCCTGCCAGAGGAAAGCCCCCTCACGCTTTTTCTCCCCGATTTAATCATCCCTCTTACAAAGCACTCTCAGCAATTCTCATCAATTGCAGATCACTTACGCCAAAAATCAATCATCTACGAGCTTTTCTATCCTCTAACGAGATAGACATCTGCTTTCTTGTTGAGACCTGGCTGTCCCCTTCCATCCACTGTGATGATCTCTTCCTCATTCACGGATACACGTTCCTTCGTAGCGACAGAACTGTCGGTCGCGGGGGTGGTCTAGCCGCCTATGTCCGATCCCTCTTTATGCCCAAACGCTTATCGACATCGAACTCTCAAGGATTGGAATTTTTCTCGTTTCAGCTACTAATCCATAACCAAAGCATATCTACCTGTGTTGTCTACAGACCCCCTAATCTCTCACTCATCGACGACACTCGCGGGGCCCAACTCCTTTCTACTTTCTTCTCTCTACACTCTGATCGGTACGTCGTTGTGGGTGATCTCAACCTCCCCTTGGCTAATTGGCATAACCTAGCTTCGGAAAGTCACCCACTGCTTCGACTCTTCGCGGACAACTTGCTACATCAATTCGTGCACTTTCCGACCCGAGGGCACAACCAGCTGGATTGTGTACTCTCCAACAACGAGGTGACCGATGTTCACTCTCGGGAGATCTTCCCTAATCTTGATCACTGCCAGGTATCCTTCCTCTTACCTCTCTTATCCTTCACCCCTCGAGAAGACACACATTCGTTCAGGCGATTCACCAACTGGGAAGAGTTCCGCCGACTCTGTGACGCTGTTAACTGGAGGGACCTCTTTCTCCCAAACAATCTCTCCTCGTGCTTTTCCGAAGTTCATAACATCCTATCCTCCCACTACAACTCCGCCACCTCTATTCAAAACGTACATTCGACGAATAAGTTGAACGCTCTGTTTAAGGCACGGGACAACCTAGCACGCAGCTCTCGTCTACGCACTTCGTCACTTGCCCGCGCCCTCGCTCTGAGACGCATTGATGGACACATTAATCAGGCTATCAACAAACAAGCGCTCCACATCGAAAGACGCATCCGCTCAGCTCCTTACCCCCGGGCAAAATTCGCCATCATCAAACACCAATTGTTGCAAAAGCCCAAAACCTCGTATATTAACTTCTCTCAGTCAGACGACCTCTGCTTCGCTAACGATTATCTGACTCACCTTCTCGACTCATTTTCCACTCCCACTCCGCCTGTTGAGATGTTAGACAACGGAGACTCCGAGAACCTACGCTGGTTCTACGTCTCTCCGGCTTCCGTCGCCCAAGCAGTTAAAGACATTAAATCTAAACACCAATTTGATCAATACGGTGTCTCGGTCAGCATGATTGCTCTGCTTGGCTGGAACGTCTTCTCTCTAATTGCAGATGTTATTAATCATTGTCTCGAAACCACCTATCTTCCCCCGGACTGGCTTTGCTCGACGATCTCTCCTATCCCAAAAATGGCACTTCCTCGATCTCATCATTTAAAGATCTCCGCCCCATTACTATCGTACCTTCTTTCACCAAAATCTTCGACCGGATCTTATACAACCTAATCTACCCTTTCATTAAGTCTCATGTTAACTTCCACCTCCTTGATGATCAACATGGATTTCTGAACGGCCGCTCATCTTCCACCAACTTAGTTAGTGTTCTCGATCACTGCTACTCTTCTTTCTCTAAAGGGCTTCAGTGCACTCTCCTCTTCCTAGATATATCCAAGGCTTTTGACTCGCTGTCATTTTCAGCAATCGAATCTGCCTTAATG
The DNA here is from genome assembly GCA_029291075.1 of Eudiplozoon nipponicum. Taxonomy (NCBI): domain Eukaryota; kingdom Metazoa; phylum Platyhelminthes; class Monogenea; order Mazocraeidea; family Diplozoidae; genus Eudiplozoon; species Eudiplozoon nipponicum. Next base: position 33,125 of record JAQBSW010002322.1, read on the forward strand.
AGAAGCGGTATCTGCGGAAACGTTCTCAATCTTATCAGTTATTATCTTCGAAACCGATATGCGACATTAAAAGTTGGCAGTAGTCACTCGAGGCCAACCCATGTCTGATCCGGTGTTCCCCAGGGCTCCGTACTTGGTCCCATTCTATTCAACCTTACAGGTTGAAGACAATCTTTTCAAGCTGTTCAAAAATGCGGATGATATGGTTATCGTATTCAGCAACCCCACAACATCCAACCCTTCCTCACCCCTTATATCGGAGCTCATATCTTCGCTCCACTTGCAACTCAGCAGAATCGGTCTCAAACTAAATCCCACCAAAACTCGCTTAATGAGACTCTCGTCTGATCCATTCTGCTCTATCCCGGTTGCCAACTACCCCCTCGACATAGAAATAATAGATTCGGCCAAACATCTCGGCATCCATTTCTCTAAGTCCTTAGACTTCTCCCCACACCTTACACACACTACTTCCAAACTCTTCAAATGGGCCCGTCTGATCTGTTTTAAGACTAACAACCCCACTCTCCAACTCACATTATTCAAGGTCTACGTTCTGCCCCTCATTTCTTACGCCAGCGAATTCTACTGTCCTCTCACCCTCGCCTCCTCGTATACTATTGAACAGGTATCCTCCAGATTTCTTAAGCGAGTCTTCCCGAAATGCCAAAATTATAGGGAACGCCTACTTCTGGCTAACCTTCTTCCGCTTTGGTTCACACGTCACCTTCGAGTCATTTCTTTTATCCATAAGATCTCAACTTCCCTACCACTCTCCAATTTTGCCCACCCAAGTCACCACTACGCCACACGTTCTAGTAACTCTTCTATCCAAGCTAACCATACCCCCACCATATTTAAAAAAGTATATCTCTTCTCCAAAGCCACTAATGTTTTCAACGCTCTTCCCACAGATATAAAGCTCCTATCCCAGCACGAATTCAAAAAGGCAGCCCATCAGTACTTCTTCAACAAACTTCTTTGCGATACCACCGATTGGAAACGAAACTGGTTCCTTCTCAATCCATAACATTTACTTCTCCCCAGGCTATTCTCTTTAACTTCTCTAATCTTCCACTTTACCTCCTTGGTCTTCATCCCTTCTTCTTGACTCACTGATACCTCTTCTCAACCCATTCGCGTAGTGGATACCTTACTATGTTTTCCTCATCCAATTCTTTTCTTTCTTGTTTCAGCGGAGGACCGATAACCCAACAGGACATCGACTTTCCCTGGCCTTCCTTCAATCACAACTTCGTTCTACGGATGCCTGCGACCCGTGCAAGAAGCTCGTCTTCAATCCGACTGATTCCATCCATGTCCTGGCTATGCTCCATCAACTGAATCTCCACGACAATGGACTCCATCGACCGATGTCTGCCTACGATCCGCCATCTTTATTATCTTTATTTTCGAACTCACTTTTACCTAGAAGCTCTGATAATTCATGGACTTTCTCCAATTGATCTTGTCTAGTCAAATGGAATTTTGTTCTTATTTATTTTCCACCAGATTGAACTATCTTGACGTTTTTATAACATTTCCCTTCCCAAACCCCCTGCCATCAAATACTTTGCTAGTCACAATTCCACTCACCTCCACATATCCTACCCTTGATTTGTTATCTCAATGGTCGGGCCAGTTGGCCTTTGATGCCAAATAAATGTATTATTATTATTATTATAAAATTACCTGTTCGAGAACGTCCCTTCTATGCGTACTTCTGTAAAAATACAAGGCAGTATAAGCAGCTATATATTGTGTATGTTGATCAGTTTTTAATGAAGAAAATGTGATAATTGCAGCACACCAAAGGAAGATACAACCAGTCGAAGACCGTGACACTCGAAAACTGAAAATGGCGCACAATTCAAATTCAAGTATTTAAAGAAAGAAAGTTATTTAAAATAAAAGAAGAAATTCTTTTTAAATAAAATTCGTTACAATCAGCCAAGGTGGTTTAAATTTATCAGTTAATGTTACTTTAATTTTGGCGGAGGATTTACCTTCCTCCACAAGAGTAGCAGTGTTTTTGGAAGTTTTCCTAGACACTTCAGACCGGCTCTGGTTAACTGACTGGTGTTCCATTTGTTGTGGCGTTGACATCAGAGGCGAGATACTGTGTGAAGTCTTAGTATTGTCTCGTTGAAGATATGCGACAACACCGTGGTGACTGGCGACGTAGAGATCCAATAATTAGATGTTGCTCCCTCTCACTAATTGTGCAACGAAAAAAATAGCATGATTAACTGACTCTGCTTGTGACGCAAGTCCAGAATCCAGTGTAGGTGAAAAGTCAGTATGGCAGTTGGTAGCAGCAATCAAAATGACTAGCATGGTAAATGCAACATACTTATGTAGCGTGAAAACGAAAGCTCGCACGCCATCGGTTAAAGGAAAATTTCGCTTGCTTTAATTGCTGCCGCTTAAATTAAATTTGAATTTCATTTATGCAATATGTCGGCGAATTGTTTGTAATGGCCCAAAAACAATTCACCGACATATTGCGTAAATGAAATTCAAATTTAATTTACGCGGCACCAATTAAAACTAACAAAATTTGCAGTTAACCAATGGCATGCGAGCTTTCGTTTTCACGCTATATAAACACGGTGAATTTAGTCATTGTTCATGTTTGCCTTCTTCTGTGCAGTACATGTGCGTGTTGTCTCTTGTCAAACTGACTTTCGACCTACGCTGACTTCTGGACTTTCTTCAGACGCAGAGTCAATTTTAGTCACGGCTGTACAACTAGTAAGACGGAGCAACATCAATTTATTGAACATTCACATGCGCCAGTCACGAAGGTGTCGTCGCAGATTTTCAACGAGACAATACTCAGTCTTCACACAGTCTCTCGCTGCTGATGCCAACGCCATAAGAGAAGGAACACCAGGCCGTCAGCCGGAGCCGTGCTCAAGTGTCTAGGAGTATTTCTAGTCACTGCTACGCTAAATATTTTCTCGGCATTTTGCCGGAGAATGCAATTCCGGCCCTAAAACAGTCCCCAATCGACTGTGTTTCTTTATCATTTTATTATTTGGGCGTGCAGTAAATTGATGTTAGCATATACCACATTTTACTCTGGTTGTGAATATTTCTAAAGTCGAGGTCTTGTGGGCATTTTTTGTTTGGAATTTTTTTGATGGAATGTGTTCTATTCAAAATTTTTCTCCTAGGTACGAAATTGTACAACTTTGTGATCTCGTGTGCCAAACTGTAATGTGGACGGAGAATATTTTTTATTGATTTTTGGAAAGCACATTATTGACTGTACGAAAGTGCAGGAATGTGACTTGTGATTTTGTGAAAGACCTTATTTCATTTGTGTTCTCCGCTCATTCCGTCAGTTTCAACTGTGAAAGCAAATTTTGATTTCGTGAAGTTCAACTTTGGAAGCAAATTTTGGTAAGCGTTTCGTTTCACATATTTTTATACATTTGACTTTGCTTCTAAATGTAAGCTTTTAAGATCCCGTAAGATTGTTAGAATATCAGTTCCAATGTTAGATATTGATGTTCCTGTTTGAGGTGGAGATAGCGAGCTATACTTCATGCGCGTAGACTCCGATATTACCCCGTTTCCAGATTATGACCGTCATCAAAAACTGTCAAAGGTTTTCGCTTAACTACCTTTAGAATTGTAGCGACGGAGTTATCCGAAGCTCGAGGCCATTAGGAAACTACCTAATCCTATTTTGGAGCTCTAAAGTTGAGTAGAATCTTTGCTTGGTCCCACTAAATCTGAGCAGATAATAAATAAATATGCGCAGTGAGACATGCAAAACATTGGCCCCATTGGGATTTTGAAGGAATTGCGGAAATATGGGTATAAAACTAATATTTTTGATCATGAGGCTAAGGTTGTTTTTATTAACAATCTTCCCCAGTCAATAAAATTGTTCGCCAGACAACTCCCCAACACTTTCTCAGTAGATGACTTATCTGAGAGATGCGAGTTAGAATTTAGGGTTTTGGAACCTAAGTTACATTCGTCATCCTTTTGTCCTTCCCCGCATGATGATAGGATCTCTTCTTTAGAGAGGACAATAACGAACAGAGCTAAAGTTCTAGAAGGATTGGCCATAGCGAAATCTTAGCTAATTCGGGTAAAAGGTCGACCCATTTTCACATCCAAAACACAAAATAACGGCGTTCTAGATCCCCGAAATATTTTAACAGATATATCACATAGAACTGCTGTTATAATCGCCAGAAATTTTTTTCCCCATGTCAAGTCTGCCTCTGTCTTTCGGAAGAATTTCCGAATGAATGCCAATTTCCACAGTTGACGCGAAAGGCCACAGAAAACAGGCACAGTAGAACATGAGGATTGGGAAACGTATGGCGCAGAAATTAGAAGACCGTACTTTCTACGTATCAACGGCATCAACGTCTCCACAGGGAAGCAATCACTTAAAATCTGACATTGCTATTGAATCGTTTTTTCCACACCAAATATGTCACATAGAAAGCCAAAGTGACATTGTCAGTCGCAATCACTAGCCTACTTGTTTGCATTACCCGGCCAAACAGCCCAACGAACTTCTGCATCTTCTTGATTTCAGAACTGGTGAAAAATTCATCGTAGACACAGGTTCAGCCGTCTCAGTTTTCAAGGGTGATTCAATGGCCGAGATGTTGCTAAGCATTTTACTCGCAACGGCTACAGGAGAGCCCTTACCTACTTATGGCAGCCGGTATTGCACACTAAACATAGGTTTACGGAGTAAATTTACTCAAAAATTCATCGTCGCTAAGGTCTCACACAACATGATAGGCTTTGAATTCCTTTTAAAATTTCGGCCTATATTTGATCTTGCCAATCAAAAAATCATCGACCCCTCCACCGGACTTGAGCAAAGTTTTATTAACACTTGCCTCCGAGCGTTTCGAGTTACAGGTCATTCAATCAACCCAAATGCATCATTCAGCAGAGATATCACCAGCTCTTCGAGAACACAAGTTGCTTTTTGATCTCAGCAAATCAGAGCTACGAGTCTCCCACACGATGCACCATATCGTCACAGAAGGACAACCTATTGCACTCAAGAAGCGACCACTGGCCCCTGCAAAACTGAAAGCTGCCCAAGAGGAATTTTCAAGGATTTTGGAAGAGGGATTCATCAGACCATCTCAAAGTTCATAAGTGTCACCTCTGCATTTTGTCTCCAAATAAAATAGCTTAACTGAAAAACTGAACGGCAGCAATGTCTTCTTATTGATTGACTTCAGGCAAGCCTACCACTACTTCCCGGTACCACCAGAAGATATTGAAAAGACTGAGGTCATCACTTCATTTGGCCTTTCGAACATCTTTACATGCCTTTTGGACTTAAGTGTGCTACACAGACATTTCAAAGATTCATGGAAAATATACTTCGCGACGACTCCGTTTACTGTATGTCATATCTCGATGACATAATGGTATTCAATCCAGACTTAGAATCTCATGCCAAGCATTTACAAAATGTCCTCTCACACTAATCCTACCACGAATTCAAGATCAACGCTGACAAGACGCAGATTGAAACTACGTCGATGGACTTCCAAGGGCATCGTATCACGCCACGAGGTATTAAACCTTTGTCGTCAAGGGCGAATTCAATCAGGAATATGAAGCCACCGAAGACAGTTAGCGAGTTGCAAAAAATTTAGGAGTCCTAAACTACTATCGCAAATTCCTTCTGCAGACGTGCCCAGGTTCGTATCCTGTCCGCGGCAAATTCTGGCCAGTACATGATGAGTTCCCAATAAGGACGAAACCGGTCTACTGGATGAATTGCCTTTTCTACACTATACAATTCTTAGCTTATACTGACATATGTAAGTAATTAATGGGTCAGGTGTTTATATCGAGATGCTACACTTTTAGTCGAGAACACTTCGCTATCCACGACGCAGTGCGCCATTTTATCAGCATCATTGGCAGCAGCAGATTTGTTGTTTTCACAGATAACGCACCATTAGTAAGTGCACTTCGAGACGCGACTTCAACTATCGCCAAGTAACCTGCAAGAGTGAAATGACAGCTTTCATGTCTGAGCGAATGGCGATTTGACATCTTTCATGTTATGGGCAAACAAAACTTCATTGCAGATGCCATTTCCAGGCCAGACGTCTCGATACAACCACCTTCGCCGTCGACATTTACCTCCAAAACCGTGAAACTGCACTTACTCCATCCCTTCTGCCAACGGAAAAGTGCGGTAACACTCACATTAAAAGATCAGTAGCTGTCACTCAACCAAGTTTTTGGACACTTGCCTCTGAGCGTTTGGAGTTACAGGTCATTCAGTCAACCCCATTGCATCATTCAGCAGAGATATTACCAGCTCTTGGAGAACACAAGTCGCTTTTCGATCTCAGCAAGTCAGAGCTACGAGTCTCCAAAACATATCATATCTCGATGACATAATTTTATTCAATCTAGACTTAGAATCTCATGCCAAGCATTTACGAAATATCCTCACACTTATCCAACCACGAACTCAAGATCAACTCTGATAAGACGGAGATTGAAACTACGTCAATGGACTTCCAAGGGCATCGTATCACGCCACGAGGTTTTATACCTTTGCCGTCAAAGGCGAATTCAATCAAGAATATCAAGCCAACGAAGACAGTTAGCGAGTTGCAAAAAATTTTGGAGTCCTAAACTACTATCGCAAGTTCCTTCCCGGCCTTTCCAGACAAATTTATCCTTTGTGTAGGCACCTGCAAAATCGAAAAGGACTTAGCAAGAATTCCATCAATACTTGGTCATCTGTAGACGAGGAATTACTTCGACTCGCCAACAACTTGCTAGCAAATGCTACAATGCTAACACATCCAGATTTTCAACGACAATTTCTACTCACGACAGATGCTTCTGAGTTCGCTATTGGAACCACGTTAGAACAAGAGATCGACGGAGTTCGGAAGCCTATCAGTTTTTACTCGCGTACTCTCCAACCAAGAGAAACAAGATACGACAATTTCGGTCAAGAACTCCTCGCTATCCACGACACAGTGCGCCATTTTATCAGCATCATTGGCAGCAGCAGATTTGCTGTTTTCACAGATAACGCATTATTAGTTAGCGCACTTCGAGACGCGACTTCAACTATCGGCAAGTAACCTGCAAGAGTGAAAAGACAGCTTTCACGTCTGAGCGAATGGCGATTCGATATGTTTCACGTCAGGGGCGAACAAAACTTCATTGCAGATGCCATTTCCAAGCCAGACGTCTCGATACAAACATCTTCGCCGTCGCCATTCATCTCCAAAACCGTGAAACTCAGTGAAGCTACACTTACTCCATCCCTACTGCGAACGAAAACGCGCGGTAACACTCACATTCAAAGATCAGAAGCCGTCACCCCACTAAGTTCGTATGCCATTTCTGGGAAGGCTTACCTATTTTTTACTTCACGGGAAAGCAGACCAACAAGCCAGTTCTGCCGACCAGCCTTTAAAGAAAAATTTTCGACTCAATTAACTCAATTTCTCACCGAGGAAGCAACGCGACTGTTCGACTACTTGCAGATCTTTTCTGGGTTCACAGGCTCAGGCAGAACGCTAAACGATGGGTCTCCGAGTGTGCCATTTGCCAGAAAAACAAGATCACACGACACACTCGTTCTAAGTTGCAAAATTTCCGAACTACTTCTCGCCTAGCCATCGCTCACATCAAGATAGTTCATCTGAAAAAGGTTCAAGGTTTCAGCTACCTTCTAACTATGATTGATAGATTTACACGATGGCCTGCGGCATTAACTCTTAGCACCATTTCTGCAGACGAAGTAGCTAACGGTTTTATCTCTGCATGGATATCCCATTATGATGTTGCCCATGAGGTCATCACTGATAGAGGCCCTTGCTTCTCATCGGATCGTTTCTAAACCAGCCTGTGGTTCATGGGATGCACCTCACGCCAGACGACTGCCTACCATCCTCGTCCATTAATGACAACTGGGTCGATGCAATAACTTTAGTTCTGCTTGCCATGCGTTCCAGCACTTGTGAATTCATTAAAACGTTTGCGTCCCAACTCTTGTATGTCATAGATTTACGCCTGACCAATCAGCTCCAACGTATACTACACGCACAGGATGACCCAAAAGACGAAGTTACCTGCCTCAGATTTCATTTCGGTAACAAGTCTAAAAAGCAGCCGAGACATACGCCTCGCCCTTTCCTTGTTCACCCGCAGCTCCACAGCTGCAAGAGAGTACTCGTTCGCAACGACACTTCTGTTGCACCACTACAACCAAAGTATCGCGGCCCTTACCTGATTTTGCTCAGACAGCCCAAATACTTCATTATCATACAAGGGGCGACACCTACATCAGTAAGCATAGACAGGTTGAAACCGTTTATCAAACCGTGTGATCCTGGGAACATACAACCATCTACTCACGTCTCAGGCTCTATATGCCTACAAACTCAACCTAGCAATAGGTTGCTTTGCAAAGCGCATAACTGAAGATTTTTTAAACATTAACTTTTCGTTATTCTACGTGTCAAATTTTTAACTTTATGCGCACCACTTGCGCTCAATATCACGCAACGTGACCTCAATGAATCCACATGATTAATTTTTTTTCTCACACTCACTTGTCTCACGAGGAACAACAAACTGTTCTTAGCTAACAATTGTGTAGCAATTTTGATCAGTTCTTTGGTATTATGCCATCTCTGCGGCAATGTTCGAATACATTTTTATCGTTATCCTTTGATTTTCATGAATATATTTTTACATTGTAACGTATGACTTACACCTGCGATCACACTGTCTATTTTGGTATGACCAGTTACTTAGAGCTAACGCCTTGTGTAGCAGCATTAAGTAGTTATCGGCTTCATATCATTGTAAAGGCCACTTGCAATGAATATCTCAACTTCATCAAATGCACAGTGACAACTCTACAAATATCATGACCACAACGTCGAACACACACTAGCTTCTTTGGTCGTATTCAAACACATTGACGGCGATCCAGCCAGCCAAAGATTCAACTTAAACCTGGCAACTTCAGTGACAATCTACCTTGAAATCCTCACTCTGCGACTTCCAAACCTTACACTGCTCTATTTTTATTCATGCGGTATGACCGACCACTACAGCTAACAATTTATGTAGCAATTCCTACTTGTTATTTGGCTTCATATCATTGCTCAAGCAACTAACAAGCATAATTCAGCCCAACATTTACGGTACATTTTTATAGCTATGGGCAGAATAATAACCAGCTGCTTAACGAGGTTTGAACTCTGCCCTATATTTCTTATCAGGCTACACCAAGAGGAATGTTTATCTTTTTTCAGAGAGGAATGTGATGTAAAGGCACAATAACAATTCGCCGACATATTATGTAAATGAAATTCAAATTTAATTTACGCAGCACCAATAAAAACAAGCAAAATTTTCCGTTAACCAATGGTGTGCGAGCTCTCGTTTTCACGCTATATAAGCACGGTGAATTTATCATGCCAGTCAGTGTTTAAGTTTGCCTTCTACTGTGCACTACGTGTGCGTGCTTTTTTCTGTCATACTGATTTTTCACCTACGCTGATTTCTGGAATAGCTTCACACGCAGAGTCAAATTTAGTCACGCCAATCTTGACGCTGCACAACTAGAAAAAGATGGAGCAACATCTACTTATTGGACCTTCACGCGTGCCAGTCACTACGGTGGCGTCGTAGATGTTCCACGAGACAATACTTAGCTTTAACACAGTCTCTTGTCGCTGAAGTCAACGTCACAACAGAAGGAAAATTGCAAAACTATAAAATATTCTTTACAATATTGTTTTACGAAACCAGCGATAACATCAAATGTCAAAAATAAAATTTGATTTATTTTTATATGAGGAATTAATTGATCTCTAACAACTTAATTAACCTCCCCAAGTCCAGTTTTTACATTCTTGCTTTGTGCTAGTGCAGTTATATATGTCTTCCTGAACTTTATCCGAAAACGTTGATATTCAGTTGCTGTTTTGTGCACTATTAGTCTTTTTAGTATGCAATTAAGTCTCGCAGTGAAATGGTAAATATTCACGCTCTGTTTTAATAAATTATTTGTACTATATTTTATCTGGATTATATAAATAACATCATTAAGTCTGAGGTTGCAGAGAATTTTACTTAGGACTTCTTCATATTTTGTATAAATTTCCGCATATTAGATCCTGGTGCAGTTGCCATCTTTGGTAGAGACAATTTGTTCAGTACAATAAGGGAGCCTCTGAGACGCCAGTTTCAAATAGCCAATATGATTGGAAGGATCACTAAAGTTAGAATAATTAAATTCCTCAGCACATTCAATTAAACCAAATTTCCTAAGTACTTAGGTCTGTAGAGGATCTAGTACTAAAATCTGAAGAGAGCCGCATAGATTCCTAGACTAATTCAGTCTTCGCCAGTTTATAGCAGCTTGATAAAACAGTTATCTCATCCATTTCTAATAAGTTCATGCCTATGACATCCTGTTCAATTCTATCCGCATCCTGAAGTTAAATAGTATTTGATTCTCGATTATTTGTCTATACGTGTCCTGAAGTTAAAGATTAGCCTTCACAAACCTAAATATATATCAAGAAATAGACGAAGGACAGTGTTCTTCTTCCACAACACTGCATTAGAATATTTAAACTGGAAAGAGTTTCGATAAGAAAATCCGAATAATTAATTTACCTTAAATAATAATTGGTTGTGCGGTTGGTGGTAACAATTATTTAAATAATGTTTGCGAGCCTGAAGTACTTACCAATCCCATTGTATTTAACCAGTTGTTGAACTCGCGGTAGTTTTGTTATTCAGTTCAACGACTGGTTAAATACAATGGGATTTGTGTTTACTTCAAGCTGGCAAACTTGATTTAAAGAATTAATTTACCTGTTCCTGAACGATCCCAATACGCACAAATGAAAACGGAAACGTGTTTAAACAGAAATATATTGTTAAAATCCAAATTTGAAAGAAACCAAACTGAGATACAAAAGGGTAATTTTATTTTGCTAGAGAAAACCATGCCATTCGTGTACAGAATATAGAAAATCTAATTACGCAATTCAAAAGTATATATACACGAACGGATTTCAAAAAGGAATTTTATAATAATTAAACGAATATTTTCTTTCTCAATGACATTCTTTACAATAGACGAAACATAATACCAAATTATGGAGGAACCCAAAAAGAATTCTTGCGCCATCATATCCTTTAAAATGGCGACTTCAAATTAACGATTAAAACGATCAACCATTGTTAGCAAATACATTTGATCGTTAACTGCGGGTATCTCAAAAATTTCTATATGTACCATATGAACCATTCGGTTGGTATCCAAATATTCTATATCTCGGTTCTAGTATGTCTCCAAACCATAAAGGTTTGAGACTTGACCTAGGTTTTTATACAAGACCGTATGTCTTGAGACATATGCGGTCATACGCATATGTCACTAATTAGTCGAATGTTGGTTTTTGAGGATGGATGTGACAAATCGTGTAAATGAGGAATTATTTTGGTTCGTAGCTCAAACGGCATATATGAGCGGGGTTAATCACTGGAATATATTGTGAAGATCAAAATTTCAAAGTGACCTAACGGAGAAACGAAATGGCAATTCAAATATGCTAGAGAAAATCTTTCCAGTCGGGTACAGAATACAAAAACTCTAATTAGACAAAATTCAATAGTATAGATTCTCGATTATTTCATTTTTTAATGACATTTGTTCCAATCAGCCACGTTGTTTTATATATTTTTTAACGGTGGAAATATCATCCTCTCCGTACACCACCTTTTCTAAAATGGCGTTGTTATATCCACCTATGTCGGATGGTCCACGTACATGTATGTCGTCTCTGTTTATTATTAGCGTATCGTCCAGACGAGACTTAATTATGCCTAATTCTGCAGTTAAATTATTCATTTGAGAAGTCAGTCCCTGAATTAACGTTTTCAACCCATCAGAAGCCATATTAAATGTACCACACATGCTTTATTTTTACTCAATTATATATCGAATTTTGCTCGCACAACGAGCATCGATTTAATAAAACAAATTTACACATATTAATTAATTTATGTTTACTTCGGCTCTAAGTCTGCTTTTATCATTGGGCTGACTGCTTCATTCTTATACGGGCGCTTCTGCGAGGAATTTCTGTTGAAATAATGTCTGCCACAGATAAGACCCTTTATTCATTATTTGTCTTAAAGGTGGCTATTGCCACATCTTCCCCCCTCAGGAATCGGCTTTCGCACTCTGCTTAAACGATCCAGTGCAACAGCTCGTGGTCCATCGGGCAGGCTAACAAAAACAGTATTGTGCTCTGCGTCCACCCTCTCCACGCGATACGGCTCATCATTGACAGCCTGCAGTGCCATGGGCTCGACCTTCGCTACCATGACATAGTCGCCGACATTTAAGTGAGTGCGTGTCGATTGCCTTGCATAGCTTTGTCGCTGTTTGGCACCTACATATTCAGTTAACTGTTTTAGTCGCTCCTGAATATCCGCTATGGTGCAGCGCTCATGGGATCCTTGGATTACAGGTTCACCTGGCAGTCTTATGTGTCCTCCATAGACCATGGTCGTTGGAGCGAATCCTGAAGCTGTTGAGACTGTAAATCGCATGGCCCGCTCGACCAAATGTAATTTGTCTCTCTACGTTCCCGGGCTCTCGTGGCACCAACATCGCAGTTCCTCTTTCATCGTCCTATGTGCGCGCTTAGCCGTCGCATTGGTTTGCGGGTGATAAGTGGCTGTGCGGGAATGCTTTATGTCAAGGTCTTTGCACCTCTGATTGAATTCACTTGGCACACTGCTTAAACGATCCAGTGCAACAGCTCGTGGTCCATCGGGCATGGTAACAAAATATTATTGTGCTCTGAGTCCACCCTCTCCACGCGATACGGCCCATCATTGACAGCCTGCAGTGCCATGGTTTGCGGGTGATAAGTGGCTGTGCGGGAATGCTTTATGTCAAGGTCTTTGCACCACTGATTAAATTCTTTCGACTCAAACTGTGCGCCTTGATCGGTAACAATAACTTGTGGTGCACCGAATCGACTGAGCCATCGCTCTTCTAAGCACGTTATAATCTTTTCTGTTGTGATCTTCTTCAGTGGTACAAACTCGACCCATCGGGTAAACTTATCGACCATGGAAAACACATAGGACACCCCGCCGCGAGCTACCGGCAGTGGACCTACCAGGTCGATATGCAGAAACTCGTTCCGTTCAGTGGCATTGAAAGCAATCGGAGTGACTTTTTCTCGTTTTTGTGGTTTACAACGTTGGCATGTAGTGCACTGTTGACAATAGCTACAAATTTCTTTGGACATGCCAGGCCAATACAATCGTGACTGCAATGTCTCAATGAGCCGCCCAGCGCCGGGATGTCCCAACATTTCATGCCAAAAGGCCATTAATTCTGTTCTTATAGATTCTGGCACAAACCATTGCACTGTTTGTCCTTCTTACCGCACCAACAGGCCGTTCTGTAGACTCAACGTTTTATATGGTGCAGACACCACTGTGCCGTTTTTTAATTGACACGTAGCATCTCTTCCTTGTTCTTCAGAGACTTTTATAAGTGGCGAAACCCGCACAGCGGAAATTGTGCTTAGCGCATCGGCTGCCGCATTCTCGATTCCTGCTCTATGATGAATTGATATATCGTATTCTTCCAGTTCTTCAATGGCTCGATGTACTCGTTTCTTCTCAATACATAGTGATCTCCAATGCACTAGCGCTTTGTGGCAGGTAAAGACGTCCACGTGTCCGCACAACGAGCATCGATTTAATAAAACAAATTTGCACATATTAATTCATTTATGTTCACTTTGGCTCAAAGTCTGCTTTTATCATTGGGCTGACTGCTTCATTCTTATACGGGCGCTTCTGCGAGGAATTTCTGTTGAAATAATGTCTGCCCTAGATAAGACCCTTTGTTCATTATTTGTCTTCAAGTTGGCTATTGCCACAGGCGTCTAGTAATAGACGTAATCCTCTTCCTTCGGTGTCGTTTAACTATGTTTCAGCGAGTTGTGCATATGGGTGCCCCTGAAGTCGACGTTGCTAAATGTTCATTTGCCTCTTGTAGTACCCGTTCATCCGACGTTGATGGAGCGCGATGATCTTGTAATTCGGTTGAGCATGATGTCGATGTCATGGACAACATGTGTTTTGAAAGTGTCTAAATACTTTTACGTCTGTTTATTATTCGTTGGCGCTAGATTGCAGAGGCACTCTGTTTTATGTCTCAATATTGTAGCAACTGATTGTTTTTCCACATGCTCTGATCACGCTCGGACGTTAAAGCGGAGAAAATTTAATTATTTGTAAATCGTCAAACTTTGTCTAGCTTGGTCTTCCGCAAGGTAGTCTATAAGAGTGGAAGATGGTGTGATTAAATTTATTTTGAAATTATATACAAAATATTTGCATTTATTGAAAATTGCGTCTTAATACCACGTTAAAATGTGGGATTGACTAGTGCTAAACAATATAATTCTTAGTATTCTTACACTTGAAAATCGAAATTATTTTTACGTTTAATGTGATGAATAAAATTTATCGGTTTCAGAATTTCAGTACTTACCTATTTAATTTATAATTAGTCTACCAGTCAAAGATATGCATTGACTTTGAAAAGGCTTCATTTAGCTGGTTGACCGACAAATGTATAAATAAAAAGGATAAAATCTATAGCGTTAAATAGAGGTAGCTTCAAAAAGCGAGAAAATTAGTTTGAGTGCGATAATAAAAATACAAATTTCATTAAACAATGTGTAATGAATTGTGAGAATTTAACAATAATTGATTGCACGGGTGGTGGTAACAATTATTTAAATAAAGTTTGCGAGCTTCAAGTTAACACCGATTCCATTGTATTTAACTAGTCGTCGATCTACATAGCAAAACTACTGCCAGCCGCAACGCACTGATGGTTTTCGACCTTCCATGATCATCATCAAAGTACGACGGAAAACTGAACATGCTTGAGTTTGAACTGGAGATGACGTGTAACACGCGGCTCCGTGTTACAACCCAACGATGTTTGATACATTGCACTTTAAGGTCAAATAATCTAAATCTGTTCTTATACTGTAACACGCGGCTCCGTGTTACAACCCAACGAAGGTTGATTTTTACAAACGCTGTGCTCTTTAAGGCCAAATATGCTAAATCTGTCCTTAAACAATATTTCTCTTAACTGTGATTTTAGGAACAATCTCTGTTAGTTTCAAACAGTTTTAATCGATATTTCTTGAACTTCAATTTTATTTGGAATTAACAATGTTTTTATTAAATAAACAGAACCGCGCGCGATCCGCGAGGATCACGCGGTGGACTATTGTGTCTCAGTGGAAAACGTGTTAAATGACAATACAAAATTCACACGTCTAGACGATAAATCAGATGAAATAGACAAGGTGGAGCGCAAAGTGATAAATGAAATTAAGATTTTGACAGATGCCGGTTTTATTGATGAGGCCACTGCACAGAAGCTCAAGCCAGTTGGATCATCTACACCAATAATGTACGGATTACCAAAAACGCACAAAAGAGGTTGTCCTATGAGGCCAATTTTATCAATGGTAAATTCTCCGTTTCATGCACTAGCTAAATGGCTAGTTCGTTTACTTGAACCATTACGTAAACTACTAGGTAATCATTCGGTTGCTGATTCGTTTGAGTTTGTAAACAAAATTCAAGATATAAATGTTAAAAACAAGATTATGGTATCTTTTGATGTTACGTCTCTGTTTACAAATGTTCCAATTGACGAAACCATTGACATTATAGTCAAAGCGGTAGAACACGATATATTACCATCGCCGGTGCCAGGTCAAACTCTACGCAAGCTTACCTTATTATGCACGAAAGACGTACGATTTCGTTTTAATGGAAACATCTACAAACAGACTGATGGTGTCGCAATGGGAAGCCCCTTATCTCCAGTGTTAGCTGAGATTTTTCTTTGGCACCTAGAAAATACATCATTAAAGAGTGACATAAGTAAATGTGCTCAATATATACGGTACGTGGAGGATATATTTCTTGTACTTAAGAACAGGTCGCAATCACGAACATTGCTTCAAAGTTTCAACAAAGCACATAAGAATATCGGTTTCACGTCAGAGCACGAGAAAGACGACTGTCTGCCTTTCCTAGATGTACTATTAAAGAAAGAAACTAATGGTAAATTAAACAGAACAATTTACCATAAACCAACATGGTCTGCACAGTATTTACATTACAGCAGTTTTGTGCCATTTCAATATAAATTATCAACAGTTCGTGGTTGTTTTTCAAGAATTGACAGGTTGGTTAGTCAAGATTCTAAAGAAAATGAATGTAATAAAGCAATTAACGATTTAATGTCTAATGGCTATCCCAGACAATTAATTGAATCAATTATTAACCAGAAACAGACGTACTATGGGCCAGAGAAGAAAACCGTCTACCTAAACATCCCATTTAAAGGGGATGCAGTTTCCCGAATGGCAAAAAAGAAAGTTGAAGCAGCATTGACACGCACATTTAATGCAGCCAAACTACGAGTGTTATTTAGGGCAACACACTTGCCTTTGCCAGCAATCAAAAACAAACAGCTGTTAATGTCGATATTAAATATTATTTACCAATATACCTGCGCAAGTTGTCGATCAACTTACGTAGGCCGATCGACCAGACGGTTAATTACTCGAATGAGAGAACATTGCAACTTGAACGCCTGTTTTAAATCAAATGGTGAATACACGTCTGCTATTGCGCAACACATCATCGAAACATCGCACGTATGTTCTCCAGACGTAGCATCCAAAGTAATTACTAAATGCAAAAACAAAAGGGAGCTAGCCACATACGAAGCCTGATGGACAAACAAATTGCAGCCGGATTTATGTAAGCAGAAGAAGCACGTACAAGCATTGAGCTTGAACTGGATGTGACGCACGCAATTTGATTGCTTTCTATTTTTCACACTCTCTCTATGTTCACATATTTCTATCTTGTTTTGCTTTCCAATTTATACATAAAGATATGTTCATTAGTAGATATTTGAGAAGACCAGGCGAAAGAAAATTTTCTTATATCTGATAAAATTTCTTTTTGTTTTTGCACATAAACAGGGTACAATGAATTTTATTAAAGCTCGCATTTCAAAAGAATCTTTCAGAAAACTAGATGAACTAGTGACGGTAAAGTGTAGAGCGCAAAGAACGTCATTGTGGAAAGAACATTATTATCAGTGTATTAAACAATTACGGTTCCCAGGTGATTTGGTACGCAGTTTACGAAAGTCAAAACTACGAGTCAACCGAAGAAATCTTACAAGGTTGGCGTATTCTAAAATTGAGCAGTTGAAGGAAGATGAAGCAGTGCTACAGGCAAGAATTGGGTGTGTATCTTGTGTATTAGATGAACTAAGTCTTTTTGCAAGAATGAAATTTTTGATGTTTTTGCCGGCAGTTATGAAGAAAGATAAAGCAAGAATTTTGAACAAATTGGAAAAAGATGTAAAACCTGGAGTTTTGTGTGATTTAATACCGACCGATCTTGATAAGCGTGTGCTTAACTTATCAAAAGTGCCAATCGATCAGCTAACAATGGAGGCACTATCGATGGGCCGAAATTATGGAATACATCCTTCTAATAAATGCGATGTTGAATTTGAGGCAGCATTTGAATTGCTATTTGAACAAACAGCTGACTTGGAGCCTACCAGTATTGATTATAAAAATTGGTTCAAGGCTACACTAGTTGATCAGGCTTCACACTTGAAATCGTCTAAATGTGTAGAGCAGCACGCGTTGACAAAGCAGCATCTAGACGATAAATCAGATGAAATAGACAAGGTGGAGCGCAAAGTGATAAATGAAATTAAGATTTTGACAGATGCCGGTTTCATTGATGAGGCCACTGCACAGAAGCTCAAGCCAGTTGGATCATCTACACCAATAATGTACGGATTACCAAAAACACACAAAAGAGGTTGTCCTATGAGGCCAATTTTATCAATGGTAAATTCTCCGTTTCATGCACTAGCTAAATGGCTAGTTCGTTTACTTGAACCATTACGTAAACTACTAGGTAATCATTCGGTTGCCGATTCGTTTGAGTTTGTAAACAAAATTCAAGATATAAATGTTAAAAACAAGATTATGGTATCTTTTGATGTTACGTCTCTGTTTACAAATGTTCCAATTGATGAAACCATTGACATTATAGTCAAAGCGGTAGAACACGATATATTACCATCGCCGGTGCCAGGTCAAACTCTACGCAAGCTTATCTTATTATGCACGAAAGACGTACGATTTCGTTTTAATGGAAACATCTAAAAACAGACTGATGGTGTCGCAATGGGAAGCCCCTTATCTCCAGTGTTGGCTGAGATTTTTCTAGGGCACCTAGAAAATACATCATTAAAGAGTGACATAAGTAAATGTGCTCAATATATACGGTACGTGGAAGATATATTTCTTGTACTTAAGAACAGGTCGCAATCACGAACATTGCTTCAAAGTTTCAACAAAGCACATAAGAATATCGGTTTCACGTCAGAGCACGAGAAAGATGACTGTCTGCCTTTCCTAGATGTACTATTAAAGAAAGAAACTAATGGTAAATTAAACAGAACAATTTACCATAAACCAACATGGTCTGCACAGTATTTGCATTACAGCAGTTTTGTGCCATTTCAATATAAATTATCAGCAGTTCGTGGTTGCTTTTCAAGATTCTAAATAAAATGAATATAATAAAGCAATTAACGACAATTATTTGAATTAATTATTAAAAGGGGAGTTAACCAGAAACAGATTTATTATGGGCCAGAAAAGATGTCCAAATGATATTTAATGCTTATAATATTGGAAATCCAATGGAGAAATTTGTTGCAGCATGGATGGCATTTCCTGAAAATTTCCGAAATGCTTTGGAAAATTTCAGAGCCAGAACTGTGGAAAAAAGCCGTAAAATGTATTTGAGTTATTAATGGCTGAAATTCAACAGAGCTATCAACCTGGAAGATCAGCGCAAATGTGCGAATTATTACGCTTAGAAAAAATGCACAAAAGCTTCCAGGTTGAATATATCTACAGATGTGGTCAACTCCATTTTCACAGCATGGGCTACCAATTAGGCTTAGAACAACATTGGAAGTATTTCACACAATGAGCATAGATTGGCCAACAAAACTCAGATGGTTAGACGGCGTGTATAAACAGCAAGAACCACAAGTACATGCTGTAATGGCAGATTCTGTAACGATGCAGCCAGTCAGGGCAGATACCGAAAACCACCTGACTATACAAGAAACCTTGCGTTTCTTATGTAGAGAAGTTGCTAGCTTACGTAGTGATATTGCACAACTTCAGAGTCAGGATAGATACACTAGACGTCGAGGGAGTCACTCACGTCAACGCTTCGAAGGGCCACGCGGATGGTGTAAGGCACATTGCGAGTACGGACGCAGTGCGAAGTGCCAAGGTGAAAATTGTATATACCCGCGATTAGGTGGACCCAAATGGAAAGGAAGCACAAAACCGTTAGAGAGAAATCCATCACCGGGAAAAGGACAAAACCCCCGCTAGTAGGAGCCGTAGGGGGGTTCCATTGCAAAGGCTCCCAGATATGCCTTTAAAAGGCATACTCAAAGCAAAAGATGCGACTAGAGCAAATAGCACCGATATAGAAGGCAAGAGAGTCCGATTCTCACTAAGCGGAGATCTGGAAAACATTGCCGGATTGTCCAGCAACAAGTTCATTATTAAGGATGAATTATCTGGATTAGAATTTCTTATCGATACGGGTGCTGAGGTAAGCATAGTTAGGTCAGACGTGGTGGAAGCAGATTGCCCCACATTTGATTATCAACTATGGGCCGCTAACGGTAGTCCGATAGGGGTGAAAGGGATGAAAGAAATGTCCGTAACGTTAGGCCAGAAATCCTCCTTCCGATGGAATTTTCTAGTAGCCGATTTCAAGGACCATATCATTGGCATGGATTTCTTCACACATTTCAAGCTGACATTAAACCCGAAAGCTAGGACTATCGCAGAAGGCGTAGGGATATCAACACCTACTGAGTCTAACACGTCGGCAGTTACCTCGCCCAACAGTCGCACATGACTTTGCCGATATAATCGAGAAGCACATAGCAGTGTTTCAACCTTTCAGTGCCAAAAGGGTAGGTCTGAAGACAGGAGTAGAACACCAAATAGAGTTGGTGGCTCCGTTGCCATGTTCACCAAAGGCTCAACCATTGGCACAACACAAGCAACAAGTAGCTGTGTCAGAATATCACTTGAAATCGACGACTAAATCTACCTACCATGGTCAGCAAGTATTTGTTCCCATTTACTTCAGGAATCTCGACAATGTCTGTGTACGTGTCTGAACCGTCCAATTGGTATTTAAATGCCTTACGACATTTACAAAGTTTTGATGTGCCAATGTAGAGGTTAAATTAATTATCGGACAGAAATTAACCTCTCATATAAAAATAAATCAATTTTTATTTTTGGACATTTGATGTTATCGCTGGTTTCGTAAAACAATATTGTAATTTTTGAAAAATATTGTAAAATTTTTTGGAAATTACTTTGTTCATAGTGTCTAAGTTTTGGACTTGTCTTGTGGAAGAGAAATGAGAGTTTTTTATCTGAGTTCTGAATTGCATAAGTGGGACACTGCGTGGTTCCATCACCGATACTTTGTGAATAAAAATTTGTAATCTTCTCGTCATTTTTGTTGTTTTTAATTATCAGCGAAAAGGACCACAAATTTGCTTTGGGTATTTTAAGTTAATACTTGTTTTAAGGTCTCAGTAATTTCAGTTCAGTAAATTGTGGATATCAGCGAATCCGGGTAAGCTTACTTAATTAATATAATATATAAATTACAAGTAATTTAATAATATCATGTCTGGTTTATTAAATACTGAGGATACAGAGCAGTTGGCTAGCGGACTTAAGGATTGTAGCTTAAGAGATAGTTCAGAGGAACTTAAGTGTTCCAAATTAGATGATCATACCGCATATATGGATTTTCCGGGCCTGGCATCCCAGAGGCTCTCTTATAGTAGTGACCAAAGAGCCTCTACAAGAAATGGCGACCGCGCCAGGATACTCTATGCGGAAAAATATGACGTAGATGATCGCTTTTTCCGCAATTCTATGGATAGCAATGTCAAGCTTAATATGTACAGACCAGACAACCATTCTGAATGGGTCGAAGAAGCAAAATTTTATTTTAAACTAAAACGGATGACCGACCCTATAGAAAGGTTTGCCTCGGCCTGGTGGTGCTTACCTGAGCCATTAAAAAAGAATCTATTTAGACTCAGAAAATTTGTTACTGAGAACAAGCCGGAAAATGTATTTGAGCTTCTAGTCGAAAAACTCTATGGACGATATCAACCCGAGAGGATTGAACGGATGACTGACTTGTTACGTCAGGAAAAGATGGGAAATCTACTTCCATCTGAATTTCATGACAGACATTTCAAAATCCATCAGGCTTGATATATCTGAGGAAGTTATAAATAGTATATTTGTAGCAGAATTGCCTGCTAGTCTAAGAGCCACTTTGGGTGTCTATGATACATTGGAACTAGTGTCCAAAGAAGCTCAAAGGGTTGGACAAAGTGTATCGTCAGAAGGAACCTAAGGTGTAAGCAGTAACAGCAGATTCACGCCTGGAGTAGCAACTCAGACATCTCTCAAAGAGACTCCTGACCGTAGAGAATGATTTAAGTACCCTCCGCAGGGATGTGGGCTGGATCAAAAACAATAAGGAAAGTTCCAACAGAGGTAGGGTAAATTCTCGGAGTCAAGGTTCAAATTCCAAGCAGCGGAAAGGCGAATCGCGTGAGGATGTACAAGGACCACGCGCGTGGTGCATTTCGCATCGTAAATACGCCGTTTGGAAAATGTCAGGAGGGGGATGCACGTTTCCAAAGTTGGTTGGTCCCCGATGGAAAGGAAGTAAGCTTCCTGTAGACTGGTATAAGCTGCCGGAAAACTAGTGGAGCCCCCGCAAATAGGAGCCGTAGGAGGAGTTGCGCATGCAAGACTCCAAGGTATGCATATTCGAGGTATACCAAAATCATCGAAGTTAGGTTCGGAAGCTACGATGGAAGAAACGCGCGGTAATACAGTCTGTAAATCTCTTAGATTTCGGCTGGAAAGTAATCTTAAAGAGGTGGCTGGTTATAGCAACAATAAGTTCGTTATAACAGATGAACTTAGCGGATTCAACTTCTTAATAGACACGGGTGCAGAGGTGAGCATAGTTCGATCCGATGTGGTGGAAATAGATAGCCCCACAATTGATTATCAATTATGGGCTGCTAATGGAAGTCTAATTGAGGTTAAGGGGGTTAAGGAATTGTCAGTCACATGGGGGCAGAAATCTCCATTTATGTGGAATTTTCTGGTCTCTGATATAAAGGATAACATCATTGGGATGAACTTTTTGATCCATTTTAATCTATGACCATTGGACAAGGCACTGGGATAGTGACTTATGCTGAGACTGGGACCTCAGTAGTTAGGTCGGTCAGACTACCCAGACCCGTCGTCGCCGATGACTTGGTTTATGTCATCAAGAAACACCTGGACGTGTTTCTACCATTCAATGCTAAGCGCAAGGGTTTAAAAACAGGCATAGAACACCAAATCGAGTTGGTGGAACCACTACCTTGTTCGCCGAAGGCTCAACCGTTAGCACAACATAAGCAGCAGGTTGCTATTGAAGAATTTAAGCGGTTGAGAGAAGAAGGAATTTGTAGGCGTTCAAATTCCAACTTTGCATCTCCAATAGTGGTTGTTCCCAAACCTGAACCAGGTCAATGGAGGGTTTGTGGTAACTATCGTCTATTGAATTCGGTAACGAAAGGTGATTCGTATCCTCTACCGAACCAGAGTACTTTGCTCAGGGATATAATTGGGTATGAGGTATATACAACGTTAGATCTGCAGAAGGCGTACTATCAAGTACCTATGGAGGCAGAATCTTTGCCGCTCACAGCAGTGCGATTCCCCGGAGGATCACATGAATTCTTATGTATGCCCTTTGGTTTGAAGAATGCAAATCAGACATTCCAGCGTCTGACGGAGGAAGTTCTTCAAGACTGTCCATTTGCTAGAGTGTATATAGATGAAATCATTATATATAGTCAATCTAAGAAGGAACACCGGGAGCACTTGGATGTCGTTTTGTCTAATCTGGAACATTGTGGGTTGGTAGTGAAACCAGAAAAGAGCAGGATTGGTTGCACTACCGTAAAATTTCTTAGACAAATCATTTCCAAGGATAGAATCAAGCCCTTGGAAGATAAGGTAAAAGCAATCAATGATGTGCCAGAACCCAGAACTGTACGCCAGTTGCGAAGATTTTTGGGCATGATTAGCTAGTATCGTCATTTCATACCAGGTTTAGCTGGAATTTTGGGGTCGCTAACTCGAAATTTAGTTCGTGAACGGAGCACGATCAAAAAGTCCTGGCCTATTAATTTTAGCCAAGACGACAAGGAAAAATTCCAGAGGGCCAAAGATCTGTTAAGCCAAATAACCACATTAGCACCTGTGGATTGGACTAGGCCGTTTGGGCTGGTCACAGATGCTTCTGATGTAGCCATAGGAGCAGTGTTACATCAACGGGATAATGGTATAGTCAAGCCGATTGGATTCTATAGTCGGAAACTCCAAGATCGCGAGAAGCGATATGACACGCTTGGAAAGGAGTTACTAGCAGTTTATTCTGCAGTGTTGCATTTTGAGCACTACCTAGATGGACATCAGTTTGTGTCTGAACTGTTTATCAGATCATTGAATACAATGGGGATAGAAGTAAGACACACATGTACTTATAATCCCAGAGCCAATGGGATGGTTGAGAGACTGCACAGGGAGCTGAAGGCTGCATTACGCTGCACCGGTGGATCCAGTTGGATACATGATTTGCCCATAGTTTTGTTGGCAATGCGAAACAGATACAGAGCTCAGTTACGAGCATCCATAGCAGAACTTATTTATGGAGGGCCATTGAGGTTACCTGGAGATCTTCTAATAGAAGCTCCAAGTTGTCTCGATTGGGCGTCTAGTTCAGTAGATTGGTTTGTTGGAGCATTGAGAGATAAAATGAGTCGTTTAGCTCCAACCAATACTGGAAGTCCAAAGTCTAAATGCTATGTATCTTCAGATTTAAAGCTGGCATCTCATGTATATATAACTAACGAGAACAGAGAGAATTGTCTGACTCCGTTCTATAAGGGGTCATTTAAAATCAATCATATGACTGATAAAAATGCATTTATAGAAGTAAATGGCACAGTAGAGTGTGTAGCACTGGATCGCTGCATTCCACAGTTTATATGGACGGAGGAGACTGAGGAACAGTATCCATCGATGGATCCAGAAGCTGAGGCGAAATGCGACTAAAAAATGTGGGAGAAAAAGGAAGAGTAAAACAAATATGGAAAAGAAGTAAAGATTAAAACCAAGACAACTTAGAATAAAGAACAATGCAATATGAAAATTAAATCTAATGAAGTACCAGCACAAATTGTTGAAACTCGTTCTGGAAGAGTCATCAAGGAACCGAAGAATGAGGACTACATCATGTATGGTTAATCAACTTAAACATGAGGTTAATTTAATTATTGGACACCAATTAACTCCTCATATAAAAATAAATCAATTTTTATTTTTGCATATTTGACTTGCCTTGTCGAAGGTGAAAAGAGAGTTTTTTCTAAGTTGCTGAAGCGCACAAGCGGTACACTGCGTGGTTCCATCTACGATATCTTTGCTAATAAATTATTGTAATATACTCATCTATTGTTCTGATTAATTATCAGCGAAAAGAACAACAAATTTACTTCAGGTAATTGACGTGGATATTTGTTTTAAGGTCAACCCCTGTCTTGTTCTGTAAAACCGTGAATATCAGCGTATCCTGAAGATCAAAATTTGAAAGTGACCTAACGGAGAAACGAAATGGCAATTAAAATTTGCTAGAGAAAATCTTTCCAGTCGGGTACAGAATACAAAAACTCTAATTACACAAAAGTGTGAAATTTGATACGCGACTCTCACATTTGGTAGTTTCGCATACATTGCACTTGACTGGAAATGTCGGCTGCACAATTTCTATGCAGTCACGAAAATTAAGTGTTTACAGCCTTCGCCCCACACTTAAAGGTAATGAAATTAAACAATAATTGACTACGCGGGTGGTGGTATCAATTTTTTAAATCAAATTTGAACTCAACCAGTCGTCGAACAACATAGCAAAACTGCCGCTAGTCGCACGAACTGACGCGTTTTAACCTTCCATGATCATCATCAGAGTACGACGGCAAACTGACTAACAGTTTGCAGCTTTCGCCACAAATAAATAATTAAATATGAAATACAAGTGAACAAAAATTGATTGCACAGGTGGTGGTACCAAAAGTAAACACCAATCCCATTGTATTTAATCAGTCGTCGACAAACTTAACAAAACTAACACCAGCCGCAACGCACTGACGCATTGCAACCTTCCATGATCATCATCAGAGTACGACGGCAAACTGACTATCGAGGATCAATCCGCATTGCGTATGTAACGAAAGTGAAATTAGACAGGAGGCTCTCAATACTCTTCGCTTTCTATAAATTATAGCTCATTGAATTTCGTTAGTTAATAACAAAATTCAACAACAATTTACTAGTATCCAGGAAAAACAAACACGCCCTCGACTAGACTCCACAAACATTCAATCGGATGGGCAACAAACTGAAGAGGAAAATACAGATGCACATACGGGGACAGAAATATCCAATCAGTATGAGCGTTCAACACTGCAATCCGCACTTGTGCTTTTACCAAGTGAAGAAAACAAATTTGCGCAAAAAGATGAATTAAACTAAAGACAACACTCGGAAAAATAGCAAACGTTTACGTAACAGTGAACAATACGAACAGATGGTTAACTCACTTGCCATCAATACAATAAGGACCAGATCTCAGACATCATTTTGCAATACAGTGAGAAGGACATTTACATGCAAACAGGCACACACACAGACACAAACGCAGACACACTTACCAACCAGCCAAAACAAGAAACAGAAATAAAAGCAAGTCAGATTTGTTACCACTAGCATAGTCAATTGAAAACAGAAAATGTATATATATGTAAGATTGTATAGCAATGATTAGTATTCACGAAATAAATGGCCTTTATCCACTTTGTTATTAATGTGATCATCGATATCCAATTTGCCGTCGTAAATAAATACAACCATTTCCGAACACCTGATACTCCAGCAAATCCATAAACTCTGGCCTTGATTGATATCAGTTATCAAATTTCACAGTATTCTTGATATCATTCTAATAAATACATAACTGTCAGACACAATTATTGGCGGTGATTGGCAGTAATTATGCTACATTGTGTGCCTGGTTAAATACAATGGCATGGGTCTTTACTTCAAGCAGCAAAATTTATTTAAATAGTTGTTATCCACACCCGCGTAAACTTTGATTGTTTAACATCTCTAAAGAGCTGCCATATAGATTCCGACTAAAAGAAAGTCTTAACAAAAAACACTAATTAGTAAATCATTGTGAATTGCGTGTAGCGTACGGCCGAGTGGCTCACTGGTTAGACTATATATTGCAAAGCAGGCGTGCTCATGTACGAGCCCCGTTCGAAGCAAATTCTCGACAGTGCGTCATGAGTTCTCAACAAGGACAAAACCGGTCCACTGGATGAATGGCCCAGTCTACATTGTACAAGGCTTAGTTTAGGTTAACAAATATGATGTCAACAGTAGGACTGACTTTCATGTACACATCACAAAACGAAACCGTTCGATCGCATTTCGTCACATGCCTTAATACTTTTAAATTGTGTGAAGTCATGAGTTTACCGTTGGCAGAAGTGCCTGGAAGGTGGCAGCAATACGGACAGGTGTCGCGAAATCCTTATTTCGCACAACAAGAATCATTTTATTCATAATTTCTCTATTACGCGAAAGATTTCCCTTACACAAACACAATAAATTAATTAATTTAAACAGAATTAGTCACCTTTCTGATAAAATGGTAACAGGCTCAATTATTTTTATTTTTATAAAAATTAACATATAATTATTAGAGTAAATAGATTTGTGATTAATTAAAACACGAAGCACAGTTAAGACGCGCTAAGCCGTTGGTTTTCGCGGAATTAGGCAGGAATTATGTTTTAAGTTTTATGTGACATCAAAAGGACCAGGGTTCCAAGTCACATGTAGTCCAGATTGATCGGAAGTGTGTTATCTCGAAGATCGACGACATATTAACCAGCATTTAATTACTGAAAGCTCCGAGGTTGTGACTACCCGGTGAGTCGTCGAATTTCAGAATGTATTCACAAAATGGAATAACCAATATCGCGATTAATGAAATAGTCATTAACTTTAGTTAAATAATTTTTTTATTTCAAAATGTTGGCTTTCTAATAGAAATGCTCAAGGAACGACCAAAATGGCTCGAAATAACGGGGAATACAATGAGAAACTAGAAAAACAATTTACCTTGACATTTAATAAGCTCGGAAAAACTTCAGACTTGAATGCAAAACAATAATTAATACCAGCACATTAATTAATGCACGAAGGCCTGTTATAGTCCTCGTTTAAAATTTTATCATTGAAGAAATATAAAAAAGCAACATATTGCATTACAAATGACTTGAAAGAATATTGTTAATAAGAGACGCTCTTAAAACCTCGCTCTGCTATGCATTGAATTCGAAAAATCTATGACAGCAAGAAGAGAATCTTGCGATACCATGAGATGTTAAACGATCATGAGATATCTATCAATTGAAACAAATGGCTACTCAATTTAAAAATCTTGTATAAATTGCAGAAAATGATGTCAAATACAGGGGATAGTTAATCATTTAAGATTTCGAAAGCACTGATGTTGATTTGCATCGGTACATTCTGCACGAATTTGAGATAAATTAATCTATCTATCAACCGACCTTCCTAATTTTCTATCCATCTATATAGCTATCTATCGATAAATAAATATTTCTAACAAACTAATTATCTATCTATTCATTTATCTATCTATATATTTATCTACCTATCTATAAATCATTGTATGTATTTATCTAGCTATCCATCCATTCATCCATCTATCTATATAGCATGCTAACTAATCCAACTATATATATATATATATATATATATATATATATATATATATATATATATAACGATCTATATATTTATCAAGCTATCTATCTATTTATCTATCTGTCTCGCAAACTATGTATCCATCTATATTTATGTC
This sequence comes from Eudiplozoon nipponicum, assembly GCA_029291075.1. Classification (NCBI taxonomy): domain Eukaryota; kingdom Metazoa; phylum Platyhelminthes; class Monogenea; order Mazocraeidea; family Diplozoidae; genus Eudiplozoon; species Eudiplozoon nipponicum. The sequence continues at coordinate 61,478 of JAQBSW010002322.1, forward strand.
CATCCATCAACTTATTTATCTAATTACCTAGCTATTCATTAAACTATCTATTTGCCTATATATATAAACTGCATATTGATCTACTTTTGCGTCATTACTTCAGTGTCTCTTTTTGTTCATTATTATTTCTGATAATTTGCAAGAAGTTCTGTGCTGAAGCAAATAGTTGTCTTTGTTTAATTTGTTTCACTTGCTATTGCTCTGCCCGACGCTGTCTGCCTCATTGTTGCCGTAAATGTCGTACGCGTCGCCATGTTGGATTCGAGGCCACACGTTCTTCTGCTGCATGTCGAAAGTTTCACGTTTGTATGCGTCTTGACCGAATCTAATCTTACTTCGAACTTTGTTGGCGAATCTGTAGCACAGGCATCAATGGATTGCACATACACACACACACACACACACACACACCATGAAAACACACGCACAGATGCACAAGCGCAAACACGCACACGTGCCAAACCAAAATCATACAGACCAAAGTACACGCAGATAGAAAATAATAGCGTTAAAACTGTTAACACTGCTCACTGAAACCATCAGATTATCACCAATCAATTGGATAACCAAAACGCCAAAGAAAAATTATTGTTAAGAAAAGAAAAAAAACCAATAACTACAAGGGAAGGTGAGTAGTCGCACGAAAATTGACACTTTTACCACACACATTGCGATTATTTTAGCAGCCGAATCGAATTAGCCATCGAATAAAGGAAAGTGGTTTTCTACTGCATCGAAACGCGCTTACCGTTTTTTCAAACCAAGCTTGCAAGCTGAAGATAAACACCAATCCCATTTTATTTAGCCGATTAAACAACCTTGCTAAAAAACCGCCGAACGCAAGCACTGCTGCGTTTTGAATGTCCAATGGCACCATCAGCGCATGACGGCTAACAAACTAACGAGGAATAAACGGTGATACGCATTTAAGGTATGGCGAATTTTAGACATTTTTGAATCTCCGCGATTTCCGTACGCGTGTCGTCGCTTTGCACCATCAGCTTCGCAAAGATCCGATTGATCCCCGTTTCCAAGTATGATATAATTGTCGGTAACAGGCGACGTTACGTATTTCACTTTCCAGAATCATCATCAGGCCTCTAATCAAACATACACAGTACAATGCCCGCATTAGCAGATTTAAGCAAATGTCGTAAACTCGTTCCGAAACAGTTTTTAATTTAATTTAACACAGTATTCTTATAATTAGGAAAACACAAATAACGAAGTGGATAAAGGCCATTTATTTCGTGAATACTAATCATCTCTTATACAATCATACATATTTATACTTTTTGGGTTTTCAATAGATTATGCTAGTAGTAACAAATCTGACTCGTTTTTACTGCTGTTTCTTGTTTTGACTAGTTCGTGAGTGTGTATGCGTGTTTGCTTGTAAAGGTCATTCTCGCAGTATCGCGAAGTGATGTCTGAGATCTTGTCATTATTGTTTTGATAGCTTGAGAATTAACCATTTGTGCGCATTGTTCACTGTTACATATACAAGTGCTATTTTCCCCAGTATAGTTGATCATTTCACCTCGTTGCGCAAAGTTTTGACGTGGTAACAACGCCAGTGTTGATTGCAGTGTTAAACGCTCACATTGTTTGGAGACTTCTGTCATCGTATGCGCCTCTGTTATTTCCACTTCAGTTTGTTGCCAATCCGATTGTACGTTTGTTGATTCTAGTCGAGGGCCTGTTTGTTCTTGGCTGGATACTAGTAGACAATATATGATCGGAAATAGCTGATTTTCCTGACGGTGGCAAGCCTTGTTAATCAATTTCTGTGGCAAATGTTGCTGGATTCTGCTTATCAATTGCTTCTTCGTACGTCCGATATATGTGCTACCGCACATACATGAGAATTTGTAGACTATGAATGATTTGGAGAGAATTGGCAATTGATCTTTGGCATCCAACCTCATGATTCTCTGTGTACTAAATGTCATATTAACTTTAACACTGGGAAAGTTGTCCTTAGTTATTCTATTCAGCCGCCGTGCAATTATTGAGGCTGGTACGTCGCCTCTAAATGGTAAGTTTAGGAAAACCTGCTTGACGGTATCCTCTCTAGTACGAATCTGCCGTTGTCTGATGTTGACATCAATGAAACGCTCTGGGTATTTGTTCATTAGCAAAATTTTCCTGAGGTAGCCCAGTTCTTCCTCAATCTTGTGTTCGGAGCAGATCTTCCTGATTCTGTTTGCTAGGTTGTTTACTAAGTTACTTTTGTGGGATTTTGGCACACTGCTGTTGTAGTGAATGTATTGTCCGGTGAAAGTGGATTTTCTATGTATGGCCAGTGTCAAATCTTGGTTTGCTTCTCGAGTGAGTTTGATGTCAAGGAAGGGAAAACTGTCGTCTTTCTCTACCTCGAGAGTGAATTTGATGTCTGGATCGACTCCATTTGCTTGTATGAGGATTTCGGAAGGGTCTGCTGCTTCTGAGATGAACAACATGATATCAACATGATAATCATTCAATTACTGGGTTGTCAAATTACAAGACTTGAACGACGGCGAATACACCGCTTTCACAAAGAAGATAGAAACACCGATGAAAATAACAGCGGACAAAGAAACCAATGACCTTACGAGAGACCTGGACAAATTTCCTACGCAATCAATATTTCCGACGAACCCAGACGCTTTTATTCACAATTATTCAAAAGTGATCTTGTCAAAACACCAGAAAGAATTACTCTCCTTAATAGCAAAATTCTGCGTAGTCAAGAAAAACCTAAGTGAACGTGACATTATTGACATTCAGGCTGGAACGGAAAATTTCTACAATGACTTAACAATAGACACCGCCCCACATGAATTCAATGGACAAGGACTCAAAGCTGAGATAGTAAGCGCACTAGAACAATACAAGAAGGAATTCAAAGGCAGCCAAATCATCACAAAACAGCACATAGACGAACTCAGAAAACTCCAATCAGACAAATCCATACGACTTGCCACACCCGAAAAAGGATCAGGAATTGTTATACTTGAAGCCGACACTTACAGGAACACCATGAACGATATAATAAATGATCAATCTAAATTTAAGCATGACATCAAACAGAAAGATGATTCAACGACAAACGGCAAACCAAAAACTCAGAAAGCCGTGACAGCCTCAGGAGCTCCTTCGATGCGGCCCATTATGTCAATGATCAACGCTCCACAACATAAACCAGCCAAGTTTCTCTGCAAACTACTTGAACCAATACGGAGCATCATAAACGCTAACACCATCAAGGACTCCTTCGAACTAGCAAATGAATTGAAGGGGAAGAACATCCTACAGAATAAAATGGTCTCGCTTGACGTCTCATCCTTATTTACAAACATACCACTGGATAAGACAACGGAGATCTTGTGTGACCTCATCAAAAATGAGTTTTTTGACTTCCCTATAGACACCAATGACATCAAAGACCTCATATTAGCATGTACTAAAAACGTGCAATTTACATTCGAAGGGATATACTACCGCCAGATCAATGGTGTAGCTATGGGAAGTTGCATCGCACCCCTCCTGGCAGATGTATACATGTATCACCTGGAAAAAACGAGCCTAAAAGGTATAATTGACCAGTGCGCACTCTACAAAAGGTATGTAGATGATATCTTGTTGTTCATCTCAGAAGCAGCAGACCCTTCCGAAATCCTCAAACAAGCAAATGGAGTCGATCCAGACATCAAATTCACTCTCGAGGTAGAGAAAGACGACAGTTTTCCCTTCCTTGACATCAAACTCACTCGAGAAGCAAACGGAGATTTGACACTGGCCATACATAGAAAATCCACTTTCACCGGACAATACATTCACTACAACAGTAGTGTGCCAAAATCCCACAAAAGAAACTTAGTAAACAACCTAGCAAACAGAATCAGGAAGATCTGCTCTGAACACAAGATTGAGGAAGAACTGGGCTACCTCAGGAAAATTTTGCTAATGAACAACTACCCAGAGCGTTTCATTGATGTCAACATCAGACCACGGCAGATTCGTACTAGAGAGGATACCGGCAAGCAGGTTTTCCTAAACTTACCATTTAGAGGCGACGTACCAGCCTCAATAATTGCACGGCGGCTGAATAGAATAACTAAGGACAACTTTCCCAGTGTTAAAGTTAATATGACATTTAGTACACAGAGAATCAATTGCCAATTCTCTCCAAATCATTCATAGTCTACAAATTCTCATGTATGTGCGGTAGCACATATATCGGACGTACGAAGAAGCAATTGATAAGCAGAATCCAGCAACATTTGCCACAGAAATTGATTAACAAAGGCTTGCCACCGTCAGGAAAATCAGCTATTTCCGATCATATATTGGCAACAGGGCACCCTGTCAATTCGACCAATTTCACAATTCTACATAAAGCAAAATCAGAAAAATTATTATTTATCTACGAAGCCCTTTACATAAAACAACAAGCACCTGACCTTAATATTCAAAAGTTTCATCAACATGATATTCTTATCGACTGGCCAAGAATAACAAAATTCAACAACAATCTACTAGTATCCAGCCAAGAACAAACAGGCCCTCGACTAGAATCAACAAACGTACAATCGGATTGGCAACAAACTGAAGTGGAAATAACAGAGGCGCATACGATGACAGAAGTCTCCAAACAATGTGAGCGTTTAACACTGCAATCAACACTGGCGTTGTTACCACGTGAAAACTTTGCGCAACGAGGTGAAACGATCAACTATACTGGGAAAAATAGCACTTGTATATGTAACAGTGAACAATGCGCACAAATGGTTAATTCTCAAGCTATCAAAACAATAATGACAAGATCTCAGACATCACTTCGCAATACTGCGAGAATGACCTTTACATAGCAAACACGCATACACACTCACCAACTAGTCAAAACAAGAAACAGCAGTAAAAACGAGTCAGATTTGTTACCACTAGCATAATCAATTGAAAACCCAAAATGTATAAATATGTATGATTGTATAAGAGATGATTAGTATTCACGAAATAAATGGCCTTTATCCACTTTGTTATTTGTGTTTTCCTAATTATAAGAATATATATATATATATATATATATATCCGCAGCCAGCCAATAAAAAGCCAAAATCGACGCGTGCTTGGAAATGTGGATCAATCCGATCTTTGCGAAAGTGATAGTGCAGAGCGACAATCCGCGAACGCAAATCGCGCACTACGCAACCATTCAAGAAATATGTGTTTCAAGACATTCACGAACATCTGAGGATCAAACCGCAATTTAAATGCATGGAAGGCAATCTGCAAATGAATTTGGAGATGAGTTACCTGGATTTTCTTGTGCGAAAGAAAAGTTTACTCGGGAAGTTCAGGCTTCTTGTTTTTTAAGCTTCTTTCGACGGAAAACTTATCTCACGAACAATTTGACATTTATGAGGCCAAGTGGTAAATTTAGTTTAATTTGTTTCAATTACACTTATTGGTAGGTCTCTTAAACGTAACAGTCTTTTCGCTACATAAGTGTGAGTCATGCAAGTATGTATGTGCGACTGTTTTGCACATGGACAATCATCGCAGTGAAACTACAGTGATCTTATGACACGTCTTGACGATTAACTAGATAAGCGTACAATACGTCAGTTTGTGTGTGAGGGCGTTTGTTTAGGGCTAAAAAGTAATATGTTAAATATAATTAACTCCACGTGTATCACTAATCTAAATGAAGTTTAAGTGGTAAATGTTTATTCCTCTTTGTACACATCAGACCTATTTTCTACACATTCTTAAATGAAGTATTTAAGAGTGGCATCGCGGAAAACATGAAGGCATGATACTGTGAAAACACAGAGTGCGAATTTTTTACGATAAATGATTAAAAATTAGCAAAAATATGAAAAATCAAAGGCAGGTCACATAATAAGTTCGAAAATTGCCTAGCTGAAGAAAGATAATAGTAAAATCGCAAAAAAGTGCTTTTTAAACATAAAAGTTTACTAAAGAGTGCTTAACTCAATAGATACAACAAGACAACAAGTATTATAATCAACATTGCGGTCTTGATATAAACACCTGACCCATTAATTACTTTCATATGTCAGTAAAAACTAAGAATTGTAAGTAATTAATGGGTCAGGTGTTTATATCAAGACCGCAATCTTGATTATAATAATTGTTATCAGCACCCGAGCAACCATGTCCGTTTAATTATATAAGACAACAAGTAATCAAAGATGAAGGTATAAGATAATCATGGAATTAGTTAAGAAATCGTCAGTAAATCTTCCGCCCCCATCTGTAAGTGAATGTTAAAACGACGTACTCGCATTCCTTTTTCCTAAGCGAGATTTCCGATACTTCAACAATACTTGATTGCGCATGTGGTGGTTGCGATTCTTTAAATCAAGTTTGCGAGCTTGAAGTAAACACCAATCAAATTGTATTTAACCAGTCGTAGAACAACATAACAAAACTACCGCCAGCCGCAACGCATTTACGCGTTTCGACCTTCCATGATCATCATCAGAGTACGACTGCAAACTGACTATCGAGGACCAAACCGTAGTGTGAGTTAGCGTTGAAGTCGCATTGTCGTAGACTTTATATGAGTGTATGGATTTACTGGAGTATGTATGTATGTATGTATGTATGTATGTATGCTTGTATTTAGGCATTTATGCACGTGTATAAAACAAGGCCCCGCAAAATTAATTTATGTAACGGTTTTAACTTTCATACAACTTGTCATAAAAATCGAAGGATAATTAAATCTGCATCTTATCACTCACAGTATGCGCATCCGAGGTTGTAGGTGGTCCGCAGCCCCTCACCGTTCGTTTTGCTCACTTGAACAGCGTAGTCGACACTGCATTCAAGCGGACTCGTCCATTCCAGAATGCCATGACTGGTAATTCTTAAATCAGTGGCCGGCAGTAAATCTGTCAGTAGAAGAGAAATTGGCGAAATTTTCTTAGTTTTTGCTGACATAAAGGCATACTTCAAATGAATGAGGAAATTTTTTTTCAATGCCGCGTTTTGCGTACGCGTGTAATAGCTGTACACGGACAGTTACACAAAGATCCGATTTTTCACAATTTCCAATTTTTTTTGTCTTTGATCAGGTTGACTTGTTCTTACTTCAACTGGAAATGCGGTTCTATCACATCTTTGTTTACTGGCGACGTTTCGGTGCCTACTATCCAGCACCATCCTCAGGCAACCAACACAACACTGATCACAATAGCAGATTTAAGCAAATGTGGTAACCTCGTTCCAAAACCATTCTATTTATATATAATTGACTCAACACTATTTTAATCATAGAATTTGTCTCAGTAACTAAACTCAATATATAACTATTTATAATTAGCAGACCAATCATTACCTCACCTATACATCATCTCATCGTAAGCACAATGTGAAGTTAATCAACTCATAGAAATAATTGCATAAGACTATTTGCTCATATGACTAAAATAATTCATTATATCTATATACATATATATCTAAATATAATATCGTAACACCTTTATATATATATATATATATATATATATATATTTAGAGGAAGGACCATTGTTAATTGTTAATATATATAAATACATGTCAATATGTATAAAAACATATATATGGATATAAGCAACAGTATGAGTCCAACCTCCCTAATCATATATATATATATATATACGTTTCAATATTTCTAATAAATTCTTATTTTTCTCTTTTCTTGCTGTTTTTTTACCAATTAATCAAATTGTATATTTATTTATTCACACCTTATATAAATATATAAAATACATATAAATATGTATAAAAACATATATATATAAATATAAGCAACAGTGTGAGTTAAATGTCTTGTATATATAATTATATATATATATATATATATATATATATTTTTAATTTTTATTTATTATTATTTTATTTTATTTTTTTTAAAACCTTCTTAAATAAATATTTAATTTTAATGGTAATGTATAAAATGATTTATGCCCGTTTATGTATATATATATATATATATATATATATATATATATATATATAATAAACCTATTTATCTACCGATAGGTCCTATCTATATATCCGTCTATCTATCACATTTTGAATTTCTCTTAAATGGATACATTATAGCTGTTAATAATGAATATCTTCTCTAGGGCTAACGTATTATTCATTTATTAATATATTCATACTTTACATAAATATATAAAATATAAGCAACAGTCTCTTATCTAATGTCCTATCTACTAACCCTTGCTAAATCTGTATACCCTCTTCTGGAACATTATTATTGAGAAAGATAAGTATATAGGAATTGATATTGGTACAGTTCATTCACAATCAGTTCTCTGTAATCGAGGTTTTTTACTTAGGTTCCCACTTAATTCAGATTCCGCAGCCTCCCGTTTTCTGACCGTAGAAAATGCTTCATTAAATATTGGGCCCAATGATTTTTCTACCGATGTTACATTCATTACACCTTTTCCTGATTTTATTTCAATTGACTCTCTAATTAGTCTAGTTAATCTGTTGCGGTTGCATAACGCGATGCGTTTACATCCTTCCCAGTCTATTTCATGACCCGTTTCCTTCGAATGCCTAGCTAGGTCTGACCTTTGAATGTGTCCATATTTGCAGGCTGTCTTGTGTTCACCTCTACGAACCTTTATAGGTCGCATGGTTTCGCCTATATACCTGAGATTACATTCTTTGCATGGTATCGCATATACTCCTGATGTCTCGAGTGGTTCTACTCTTTCTTTTTGGTTAGGTAGTTTATTGCCTATAGTAAGCGATTGTCTTAAAACTGTTTTAATATTGTATTTAGCTGCTATTATTCTAATTTTCCTGCTCAATTTTGAATCAGGTAATACCATAATTTTGTGCCTATCTGGTTCTGTTTCCTTCTTTACTTTGTTTATTATATTATTATTAAATCTCTGTAACATCTCATCTAATAATCTATCTATTATACTTGACGGATAGCCATTTAGTTCGAATATTTCTTTTAATCTCCTCATTTCCTTTTCTCTATTATCTTTATCCACTATTCTAAGACTCCTTAATATCATGGATTTAAGAATGCCTATTTTCATTCCATACGGGTGATTTGATAAGAAATTAAGAATAAGTCCGGAATAAGTTTCTTTTCTAAAAATATCTCTTTCCAATCTGGAACCATTCCGTTTTATTTTCACATCCAAAAAGGGTAATTCATCATTATTCTCTTTCTCCAATGTAAACTTTAATTCACCTAATTGGTTGGCTAATTCGAGGAATTTATTTAACTCATTATCACCATGATTCCAAATTATAAACATATCATCTAGGAATCTTACATACAAGTTTGGCTTGAGAGGAGATTTTAACAACAGATGTTTTCATAATAGGGACACCTTTAACTTGTTTATAAAATTCATTTCTGAACCTAAAGTAGGTGGAGGACATACAAATATTAAAGATTTCCATAATACTACTTAACATCATTTTACTACCTTCTATTATCTCTGGGAGCTCTGTTAAACAACGCTTCACACTTTCTAATGCTGCTTGTACCGGGACATTAGTATACATCGATACAACGTCCAGGCTAGCCATTCTATCATTATCATTCAAATTATATCTACTAATAATGTCAATAAAATGATATGTATTCTTTAAAGTATAATCTAAGAAATAAGTATATTTTCTAATTCTGTTGCATAGAAATTTAGACAATCTATACGTTGGTGAGTTTTGTACATTAACGATTAATCTAAGTGGATTCCCCTGTTTATGAATCTTCACTAGACCATAAATTCTCGGAGGGACTGTGTCACGTTGTATTAATGAATTCCCAAGTCCTGGTTCTAATTCCTTCGACTCAATCATTCTATTAATTATAGTCTTAACTTGTCCTTGTAACTTATCAGATGGATCTTTATTTATTTTATTATAAACCTCGAAATTATTTAATTGTTCATACACTTTCAATTCATAATCTGACCGGTTCATAAGTACCGTTGCACCACCTTTATCCGCCTTAAGGCATATTACTTCATTGGATAATAATTCTGCTCTTAAGCGTTTTAGATCATAACTCTGCTTGCATCTCACCTCTTTATGCTCTAACACCGCTTTGGACACATCCAATTCAAACCTAGTCTTATCTTTGTCTGGGAGAAACTGGGCAGTCTTTACTGTTTCTGTAATTATCTCATTCCTAGGTACGTAATCAATAGGGATCGCAGTATTAAGTCCAAGATTAAGAATTTGTTTTTGGTCTTCCTTGAGATCCATTTTAGATAAATTAACTAAACGTTTGGACATGACCCCATCAATTCTCTTATTTCTCAAAGGGCAATTAATTCCCAATTTTGCTAGTTTTTTTTCGTGCCTTTGTCTAATTTTTTAAATTTCATTATCCCTCGTTTTGTCTGTGAAATCTTCAATATGTTTGAAATCCATCATACCTAATCTCGCCAGTAATATGGATCTTATTTTTGTCTTCTCTCTAATCAGTTCAAATTTACGTTTGTTTAGTTTATTAATCGATATTTTTATTAAATGTAAACAAAGCTCATGTTTAAGAGTATTTCCTACTTTATCCAAAACGAATGAAAGTTTAAACCTAAAACATTTCGGTATAACATTAAATTTTAAACATTATTAGGAACGAGGTATTTTCCACTTGCCTAACAATCTGCATCTTCTTCCGCTTGTACTGATTCATAAGTGTGACGATTGTTGCATCATATTTGATAGTCAAATAATTTTTGAAATTTTGTTGCGGTGTGTACAAGTTTATTGGTTCAATGCCGCGTTTTGCGTACGCGGGTAATAGTTGTACACGGGCAGTTACACAAAGATCTGATTCATCACACTTTCCGATTTTGTTTTGTCTTTGATCGGGTTGAATTCTTTTTTCAACTGAAAATGCGGTTCTATCACATCTTTGTTTACTGGCGACGTTTCGATCATATGAGCAAATAGTCTTATGCAATTATTTCTATGAGTTGATTAAATTCACATTGTGCTTACGATTAGTTTTTTGAAAAACGTTAGTTGTCCATACTATCTCTCTCATTCTCTCTTTAATCTTTCACCTAAGCGTCGCTATGACATTCACTCTCCATCCATCTACGAAACTTGCTGCTCCATATTTGAACTAATTTGTTGCTATGTGCGCAATACCTCATACACCATTGTATACATTAGAGTTCCCGGCTTTAAATAAAATACAATATATGACATTCAAGGTTTTAGTTTTTTATCATTTTGAATTTTGATTACCGTGGCATAGTAGCAATACAGTTATAACAAATAACAAAAGGTTCGATACTGTCTCTCTCCCTTACAATATTCTGCATACGAGATGAGATTACGTATACCGGGAATTTGAGATAGGTGAGGTAATGATTGGTCTGCTAATTATAAATAGTTATATATTGAGTTTAGTTACTGAGACAAATTCTATGATTAAAAATAGTGTTGAGTCAATTATATATAAATAGAATGGTTTTGGAACGAGGTTACCACATTTGCTTAAATCTGCTATTGTGATCAGTGTTGTGTTGCCTGAGGATGGTGCTGGAAAGTAGGCACCGAAACGTCGCCAGTAAACAAAGATGTGATAGAACCGCATTTTCAGTTGAAAAAAGAAGAATTCAACCCGATCAAAGACAAAACAAAATCGGAAAGTGTGATGAATCAGATCTTTGTGTAACTGCCCGTGTACAACTATTACCCGCGTACGCAAAACGCGGCATTGAACCAATAAACTTGTACACACCGCAACAAAATTTCAAAAATTATTTGACTATCAAATATGATGCAACAATCGTCACACTTATGAATCAGTACAAGCGGAAGAAGATGCAGATTGTTAGGCAAGTGGAAAATACCTCGTTCCTTAATAAATGTTTAAAATTTAATGTTATACCGAAATGTTTTAGGTTTAAACTTTCATTCGTTTTGGATAAAGTAGGAAATACTCTTAAACATGAGCTTTGTTTACATTTAATAAAAATATCGATTAATAAACTAAACAAACGTAAATTTGAACTGATTAGAGAGAAGACAAAAATAAGATCCATATTACTGGCGAGATTAGGTATGTTGGATTTCAAACATATTGAAGATTTCACAGACAAAACGAGGGATAATGAAATTAAAAAAATTAGACAAAGGCACGAAAAAAAACTAGCAAAATTGGGAATTAATTGCCCTTTGAGAAATAAGAGAATTGATGGGGTCATGTCCAAACGTTTAGTTAATTTATCTAAAATGGATCTCAAGGAAGACCAAAAACAAATTCTTAATCTTGGACTTAATACTGCGATCCCTATTGATTACGTACCTAGGAATGAGATAATTACAGAAACAGTAAAGACTGCCCAGTTTCTCCCAGACAAAGATAAGACTAGGTTTGAATTGGATGTGTCCAAAGCGGTGTTAGAGCATAAAGAGGTGAGATGCAAGCAGAGTTATGATCTAAAACGCTTAAGAGCAGAATTATTATCCAATGAAGTAATATGCCTTAAGGCGGATAAAGGTGGTGCAACGGTACTTATGAACCGGTCAGATTATGAATTGAAAGTGTATGAACAATTAAATAATTTCGAGGTTTATAATAAAATAAATAAAGATCCATCTGATAAGTTACAAGGACAAGTTAAGACTATAATTAATAGAATGATTGAGTCGAAGGAATTAGAACCAGGACTTGGGAATTCATTAATACAACGTGACACAGTCCCTCCGAGAATTTATGGTCTAGTGAAGATTCATAAACAGGGGAATCCACTTAGATTAATCGTTAATGTACAAAACTCACCAACGTATAGATTGTCTAAATTTCTATGCAACAGAATTAGAAAATATACTTATTTCTTAGATTATACTTTAAAGAATACATATCATTTTATTGACATTATTAGTAGATATAATTTGAATGATAATGATAGAATGGCTAGCCTGGACGTTGTATCGATGTATACTAATGTCCCGGTACAAGCAGCATTAGAAAGTGTGAAGCGTTGTTTAACAGAGCTCCCAGAGATAATAGAAGGTAGTAAAATGATGTTAAGTAGTATTATGGAAATCTTTAATATTTGTATGTCCTCCACCTACTTTAGGTTCAGAAATGAATTTTATAAACAAGTTAAAGGTGTCCCTATGGGACAACCACTATCAGTCCCGGTTGCTAATATTTTTATGCACTATTTTGAAAAAATCTGTTGTTAAAATCTCCTCTCAAGCCAAACTTGTATGTAAGATTCCTAGATGATATGTTTATAATTTGGAATCATGGTGATAATGAGTTAAATAAATTCCTCGAATTAGCCAACCAATTAGGTGAATTAAAGTTTACATTGGAGAAAGAGAATAATGATGAATTACCCTTTTTGGATGTGAAAATAAAACGGAATGGTTCCAGATTGGAAAGAGATATTTTTAGAAAAGAGACTTATTCAGGACTTATTCTTAATTTCTTATCAAATCACCCGTATGGAATGAAAATAGGCATTCTTAAATCCATGATATTAAGGAGTCTTAGAATAGTGGATAAAGATAATAGAGAAAAGGAAATGAGGAGATTAAAAGAAATATTCGAACTAAATGGCTATCCGTCAAGTATAATAGATAGATTATTAGATGAGATGTTACAGAGATTTAATAATAATATAATAAACAAAGTAAAGAAGGAAACAGAACCAGATAGGCACAAAATTATGGTATTACCTGATTCAAAATTGAGCAGGAAAATTAGAATAATAGCAGCTAAATACAATATTAAAACAGTTTTAAGACAATCCCTTACTATAGGCAATAAACTACCTAACCAAAAAGAAAGAGTAGAACCACTCGAGACATCAGGAGTATATGCGATACCATGCAAAGAATGTAATCTCAGGTATATAGGCGAAACCATGCGACCTATAAAGGTTCGTAGAGGTGAACACAAGACAGCCTGCAAATATGGACACATTCAAAGGTCAGACCTAGCTAGGCATTCGAAGGAAACGGGTCATGAAATAGACTGGGAAGGATGTAAACGCATCGCGTTATGCAACCGCAACAGATTAACTAGACTAATTAGAGAGTCAATTGAAATAAAATCAGGAAAAGGTGTAATGAATGTAACATCGGTAGAAAAATCATTGGGCCCAATATTTAATGAAGCATTTTCTACGGTCAGAAAACGGGAGGCTGCGGAATCTGAATTAAGTGGGAACCTAAGTAAAAAACCTCGATTACAGAGAACTGATTGTGAATGAACTGTACCAATATCAATTCCTATATACTTATCTTTCTCAATAATAATGTTCCAGAAGAGGGTATACAGATTTAGCAAGGGTTAGTAGATAGGACATTAGATAAGAGACTGTTGCTTATATTTTATATATTTATGTAAAGTATGAATATATTAATAAATGAATAATACGTTAGCCCTAGAGAAGATATTCATTATTAACAGCTATAATGTATCCATTTAAGAGAAATTCAAAATGTGATAGATAAACGGACATAAATCATTTTATACATTATCATTAAAATTAAATATTTATTTAAGAAGGTTTAATAAAAAAAATAAAATAAAATAATAATAAATAAAAATTTAAAAAAAAATATATATATATATACATATATATAATTATATATACAAGACATTTAACTCACACTGTTGCTTATATTTATATATATGTTTTTATACATATTTATATGTATTTTATATATTTATATAAGGTGTGAATAAATAAATATACAATTTGATTAATTGGTAAAAAAAACAGCAAGAAAAGAGAAAAATAAGAATTTATTAGAAATATTGAAACGTATATATATATATATATATATATATATATATATATATATATATATATATATATATATATAGGATTATAGATATTGGAGCCACACTGTTGCTTATATATATATATTATATATATATATGATTTTATACATATTGATATGTATTTTATATATTAATATAAGGTGTGCATAACCTAATATATATTTATTACCAATTTATATATATATATATATGTATATATATATATATATATGATTAGGGAGGTTGGACTCATACTGTTGCTTATATCCATATATATGTTTTTATACATATTGACATGTATTTTATATATTGATATAAGGTGTGACTAACGTAATAAATATATAGTAAGAATAGAAAATATTCATGTTTAACAATTAACAATGGTCCTTCCTCTAAATATATATATATATATATATATATATATATATATATATATATATATATATGAACGATATAACAAATGATCAATCTAAATTTAAGCATGACATCAAACAGAAAGATGATTCAACGAACATCGAATCAAGAATTAATACAATTTTGAAAAAGATGGAAAAACATGTTCTAACATCGATGGCTGACTCCGAGATTAGATCAAAACTCACAGAAGACATCCAAAAAGCAAAACCAGTCGGAACAAACACCGCAAGATTGTACGGCAAACCAAAAACTCATAAAGCCGTGACAGCCTCAGGAGCTCCTTCGATGCGGCCCATTATGTCAATGATCAACGCTCCACAACATAAACCAGCCAAGTTTCTCTGCAAACTACTTGAACCAATACGGAGCATCATAAACGCTAACACCATCAAGGACTCCTTCGAACTAGCAAATGAATTGAAGGGGAAGAACATCCTACAGAATAAAATGGTCTCGCTTGACGTCTCATCCTTATTTACAAACATACCACCGGATAAGACAACGGAGATCTTGTGTGACCTCATCAAAAATGAGTTTTTTGACTTCCCTATAGACACCAATGACATCAAAGACCTCATATTAGCATGTACTAAAAACGTGCAATTTACTTTCGAAGGGATATACTACCGTCAGATCAATGGTGTAGCTATGGGAAGTTGCATCGCACCCCTCCTGGCAGATGTATACATGTATCACCTGGAAAAAAACGAACCTAAAAGGTATAATTGACCAGTGCACACTCTACAAAAGGTATGTAGATGATATCTTGTTGTTCATCTCAGAGGAAGCAGACCCTTCCGAAATCCTCAAACAAGCAAATGGAGTCGATCCAGACATCAAATTCACTCTCGAGGTAGAGAAAGACGACAGTTTCCCATTCCTTGACATCAAACTCACTCGAGAAGCAAACGGAGATTTGACACTGGCCATACATAGAAAATCTACTTTCACCGGACAATACATTCATTACAACAGTAGTGTGCCAAAATCCCACAAAAGAAACTTAGTAAACAACCTAGCAAACAGAATCAGGAAGATCTGCTCTGAACACAAGATTGAGGAAGAACTGGGCTACCTGAGGAAAATTTTGCTAATGAACAACTACCCAGAGCGGTTCATTGATGTCAACATCAGACCACGGCAGATTCGTACTAGAGAGGATACCGGCAAGCAGGTTTTCCTGAACTTACCATTTAGAGGCGACATACCAGCCTCAATAATTGCACAGCGGCTGAATAGAATAACTAAGGACAACTTTCCCAGTGTTAAAGTTAATATATATATATATATATATATATATATATATATATATATATATATATATATATATATATATATATATATAATAAGGTGTTACGATATTATATTTAGATATATATGTATATAGATATAATGAATTATTTTAGTCAAATGACCAAATTTTCTTATGCAATTCTCTCTTTAATCTTTCACCTAAGCGTCGCTATGACATTCACTCTCCATCCATCTACGAAACTTGCTGCTCCATATTTGAACTAATTTGTTGCTATGTGCGCAATACCTCATACACCATTGTATACATTAGAGTTCCCGGCTTTAAATAAAATACAATATATGACATTCAAGGTTTTAGTTTTTTATCATTTTGAATTTTGATTACCGTGGCATAGTAGCAAAACGCGGCATTGAACCAAATTAAACGCTTCTTTCAAAAGCTAAACCTACGATACGCATTCTACAGAAAAAAAATGGCTACTCAATTTAGACCTTCCTAATTTTCTATCCATCTATATAGCTATCTATCGATAAATAAATATTTCTAACAAACTAATTATCTATCTATCTATTTATTTATCTATCTGTCTATAAATCATTGTATGTATTTATCAAGCTATCCATCCATTCATCCATCTATCTATATAGCATTTTAACTATATATATGTAACGATCTACATATTTATCAAGCTATCTATCTATTTATCTATCTGTATCCATCTATATTTATGTCCATCCATCAACTTATTTACCTATTTACCTAGCTATTCATTAAACTATCTATTTGCCTATATATAAACTGAATATTGATCTACTTTTGTTCGGTGCTGAAGCAAATAGTTGTCTTTGTTTCATTTGTTTCACTTGCTATTTCTCTGCCCGACGCTGTCTGCCTCACTGTTGCCGTAAATGTCGTACGCGTCGCCATATGTTGGATTCGAAGCCGCATGTCGAAAGTTTCAAGTGTGTATGCGTCCTGACCAAATCTAATCTTACTTCGAACTTTGTTGGCGAATCTGTAGCACAGGCATCAATGGATTGCACATACGCACACACACACACACACAAAACATGAAAACACACGCACAGATGCACAAGCGCACACACGCACACGTGCCAAACCAAAATCATACAGACCAAAGTACACGCAGATAGAAAATAATAGCGTTAAAACTGTCAACACTGCTCACTGAAACCATCTGATTATCACCAATCAACTAGATAATCAAAACGCCAAAGAAAAATTATTGTTAAGAAAAGAAAAAAAATCTGAATAACTACAAGGGAAGGTGAGCAGTCGCACGAAAAATGACACTTTTACCACACACATCGCGATTATTTTAGCAGCCGAATCGAATTAGCCATCGAATAAAGGAATGTGGTTTTCTACTGTATCGAAACGCGATTACCGTTTTTTCAAATCAAGTTTGCAAGCTGAAGATAAACACCAATCCCATTTTATTTAGCCGATTAAACAACCTTGCTAAAAAACCGCCGAACGCAAGCACTGCTGCGTTTTGAATGTCCAATGGCACCATCAGCGCATGACGGCTAACAAACTAACGAGGAATAAACGGTGATACGCATTTAAGGTATGGCGAATTTTAGACATTTTTGAATCTCCGCGATTTCCGTACGCGTGTCGTCGCTTTGCACCATCAGCTTCGCAAAGATCCGATTGATCCCCGTTTCCAAGTATGATATAATTGTCGGTAACAGGCGACGTTACGTATTTCACTTTCCAGAATCATCATCAGGCCTCTAATCAAACATACACAGTACAATGCCCGCATTAGCAGATTTAAGCAAATGTCGTAAACTCGTTCCGAAACAGTTTTTAATTTAATTTAACACAGTATTCTTATAATTAGGAAAACACAAATAACGAAGTGGATAAAGGCCATTTATTTCGTGAATACTAATCATCTCTTATACAATCATACATATTTATACTTTTTGGGTTTTCAATAGATTATGCTAGTGGTAACAAATCTGACTCGTTTTTACTGCTGTTTCTTGGTTTGACTAGTTGGTGAGTGTGTATGCGTGTTTGCTTGTAAAGGTCATTCTCGCAGTATCGCGAAGTGATGTCTGAGATCTTGTCATTATTGTTTTGATAGCTTGAGAATTAACCATTTGTGCGCATTGTTCACTGTTACATATACAAGTACTATTTTTCCCAGTATAGTTGATCGTTTCACCTCGTTGCGCAAAGTTTTCACGTGGTAACAACGCCAGTGTTGATTGCAGTGTTAAACGCTCACATTGTTTGGAGACTTCTGTCATCGTATGCGCCTCTGTTATTTCCACTTCAGTTTGTTGCCAATCCGATTGTACGTTTGTTGATTCTAGTCGAGGGCCTGTTTGTTCTTGGCTGGATACTAGTAGATTGTTGTTGAATTTTGTTATTCTTGGCCAGTCGATAAGAATATCATGTTGATGAAACTTTTGAATATTAAGGTCAGGTGCTTGTTGTCTTATGTAAAGGGCTTCGTAGATAAATAATAATTTTTCTGATTTTGCTTTATGCAAAATTGTGAAATTGGTACGTTGCCTCTAAATGGTAAGTTTAGGAAAACCTGCTTGCCGGTATCCTCTCTAGTACGAATCTGCCGTGGTCTGATGTTGACATCAATGAAACGCTCTGAGTAGTTTTCCTGAGGTAGCTCAGTTCTTGTATTCAGAGCAGATCTTCCTGATTCTGTTTGCTAGGTTGTTTACTAAGTTTCTTTTCTGGGATTTTGGCACACTGCTGTTGTAATGAATGTATTGTCCGGTGAAAGTGGATTTTCTATGTATGGCCAGTGTCAAATCTTGGTTTGCTTCTCGAGTGAGTTTGATGTCAAGGAAGGGAAAACTGTCGTCTTTCTCTACCTCGAGAGTGAATTTGATGTCTGGATCGATTCCATTTGCTTGTATGAGGATTTCGGAAGGGTCTCCATTGTCTTATCCAGTATGGTATGTTTGTAAATAAGGATGAGACGTCAAGCGAGACCATTTTATTCTGTAGGATGTTCTTCCCCTTCAATTCATTTGCTAGTTCGAAGGAGTCCTTGATAGTGTTAGCGTTTATGATGCTCCGTATTGGTTCAAGTAGTTTGCAGAGAAACTTGGCTGGTTTATGTTGTGGAGCGTTGATCATTGACATAATGGGCCGCATCGAAGGAGCTCCTGAGGCTGTCACGGCTTTATGAGTTTTTGGTTTGCCGTACAATCTTGCGGTGTTTGTTCCGACTGGTTTTGCTTTTTGGATGTCTTCTGTGAGTTTTGATCTAATCTCGGAGTCAGCCATCGATGTTAGAACATTTTTTTCCATCTTTTTCAAAATTGCATTAATTCTTGATTCGATGTTCGTTGAATCATCTTTCTGTTTGATGTCATGTCACGCAGAATTTTGCTGCCTTTGAATTCCTTCTTGTATTGTTCTAGTGCGCTTAATATCTCAACTTTGAGTCCTTGTCCATTGAATTCATATGTGGCGGTGTCTTTCGTTAAGTCATTGTAGAAATTTTCCATTCCAGCCTGAATGTCAATAATGCCAAGTTCACTTACGTTTTTCTTGACTACGCAGAATTTTGCTATTAAGGAGAGTAATTCTTTCTGGTGTTTTGACAAGATCACTTTTGAATAATTGTGAATAAAAGCGTCTGGGTTCGTAGGTAATTTTGAATGCGTAGGAAATTTGTCCAGGTCTCTCGTGAGATCCTTGGTTACTTTGTCCGCTGTTATTTTCATCAGTGTTTCTATCTTCTTTGTGTATTCGCTGTCGTTCAGACTTCCAATTTGACAACCCAGTGATTGAATGATGCTCTCAGCATCTTGCAGTTTTGACTGGTTGTCCTCGATACCATTGAGCAATAAGCGACTTATAAGTTTATTCGTCGGTTTTTGGTTATTTCTTATAATTAAGAAAACAATTTGGTCTCCAAATCCTTAGCTATTTTGTCATATGTTGATTGTAGTGTTAAACGCTCACATTGTTTGGAGACTTCTGTCATCGTATGCGCCTCTGTGTTAAATTAAAAAGAAATGGACATTATAAAGATTATCAAAGAGCGGGGTCAGCCTTTTACCCGTGTTTAGAATCAGATGTGCCAAAACGATTCCTCAAGCAGTGCAGAAGAAATAACCAAAAACCGACGAAATACTTATAGGTCGCTTATTGCTCAATGGTATCGAGGACAACCAATCAAAACTGCAAGATGCTCAGAGCATCATACAATCACTGGGTTGTCAAACTGCAAGACTGAACGACGGCGAATACACCGCTTTCACAAAGAAGATAGAAACACTGATGAAAATAACAGCGGACAAAGAAACCAAGGACCTCACGAGAGACCTGGACAAATTTCCTACGCAATCAAAATTTCCTACGAACCCAGACGCTTTTATTCACAATTATTCAAAAGTGATCTTGTCAAAACACCAGAAAGAATTACTCTCCTTAGGAGCAAAATTCTGCGTAGTCAAGAAAAACCTAAGTGAACGTGACATTATTGACATTCAGGCTGGAACGGAAAATTTCTACAATGACTTAACGAAAGACACCGCCCCACATGCATTCAATGGACAAGGACTGAAAGCTGAGATAGTAAGCGCACTAGAACAATACAAGAAGGAATTCAAAGGCAGCCAAATCATCACAATACAGCACATAGACGAACTCAGAAAACTCCAATCAGACAAATCCATACGACTTGCCACACCCGACAAAAGATCAGGAATTGTTATACTTGAAGCCGACGCTTACAGGAAGGCCATGAACGATATAATAAATGATCTATCTAAATTTAAGCATGACATCAAACAGAAAGATGATTCAACGAACATCGAATCAAGAATTAATGCAATTTTGAAAAAGATGGAAAAAAATGTTCTAACATCGATGGCTGACTCCGAGATTAGATCAAAACTCACACAAGACATCCTAAAAGCAAAACCAGTCGGAACAAACACCGCAAGATTGTACGGCAAACCAAAAAATCATAAAGCCGTGACAGTCTCAGGAGCTCCTTCGATGCGGCCCATTATGTCAATGATCAACGATCGACAACATAAACCAGCCATGTTTCTCTGAAAACAACTTGAACCAATACGGAGCACCATAAACGCTAACACTATCAAGTACTCCTTCGAACTAGCAAATGAATTGAAGGGGAAGAACATCTTACAGAATAAAATGGTCTGGCTTGACGTCTCATCCTTATTTACAAACATACCACTGGATAAGACAACAGAGATCTTGTGTAACAAAATTCAACAACAATCTACTAGTATCCAACCAAGAACAAACAGGCCCTCGACAGAGGCGCATACGATGACAGAAGTCTCCAAACAATGTGAGCGTTTAACACTGCAATCAACACTGGCGTTGTTACTACGTAAAATTTTTGCGCAACGAGGTGAATCGATAAACTATACTGGGAAAAATAGCACTTGTATATGTAACAGTGAACAATGCGCACAAATGGTTTATTCTCAAGCTATCAAAACAATAATGACAAGATCTCAGACATCACTTCGCAATACTGCGAGAATGACCTTTACAAGGAAACACGCATACACACAAACACAAACGCATAAGAGATGCTTAGCATTCACGAAATAAATGGCCTTTATCCACTTCGTTATTTGTTTTCCTAATTATAAGTATATATATATATCCGTAGCCAGCCAATAAAAAGCCAAAATCGACGCGTGCTGTTTCTTAAGCTTCATTCAACGGAAAACTTATTTCACGAACAATTTGACATTTGTGAGGCCAAGTGGTAAATTTAGTTTAATTTGTTTCAATTACACTTATTGGTAGGTCTCTTAAGCGTAACAGTCTTTTCGCTACATAAGTGTGAGTCATTCAAGTATGTATGTGCGACTGTTTTGCACATGGACAATCATCGAAGTGAAACTACAGTGATCTTATGACACGTCTTGACAATTAACTAGATAAGCGTACAATATACAGCTTTCATTGTTCCAGTAATTTTCTTTTTTCATAATATTTCGATCCACATTACCGTAGATCTTCATCAGATGCATTTCACGAAACAAATGAAGCAAGTGTTTCGTGAAATGCATCTGATGAAGATCTACGGTAATGTGGATCGAAATATTATGAAAAAAGAAAATTACTGGAACAATGAAAGCTGTGTTAGTCAAAACGCAGATCAGGTAATTTCAATTAATTCAGTATCGCAACAACGCCATTCCTTCAAGCGTACAATACGTCAGTGTGTGTGTGAGTGCGTTTGTTTAGGGCTGAAAAGTAATAGGTTAAATATAATTAAATCCACGTGTATCACTAATAAAAATGAAGTTTAAGTGGTAAATGTTTATTCCTCTTTGTACACGTCAGACCTACTTTTTACGCATTCTTCCGATACTTTAACAATACTTGATTGCGAGTGTGGTGGTTGCAATTCTTTAAATAAAATTTGCGAGCTTGAAGTAAACACCAATCCCATTGTATTTAACCAGTCGTCGTACAACGGTAAACTGACCATCGAGGATCGAACGCATTGAATACATTTGGAAATTAATCAATATGGTGAGATCCGTGTAACTAATTTTTATTTCCATAAATTGGGATTGGTGTTTCCGATACACATTCGTGCAAAATACGATTCCTACGCTTATTTAGCGCTGTATTCGAAAACGAGCCTAGTTATTTTTCTACCCTTCTTCATTTCCTAAAGCACTAGACTATTTTCAGCGTGTCCTGGTTGATCATCCAGTTATATTGGAAGCAAAATGACGATAAGACACGTCATGGAGATTTAAAAGAAACATGTTGCGAGACAGGAAATAAACAATTTACCTGATTTTCGGATTGCGTACCGAAATATTTGAATCCACTGTCATCATGATTTTTGCAGATATTTCGGGCTCCAATTACGGAGCCCTTTTTCAATGCCAAACACATCACATAATGTATGAAACAGCCGTAAAAGAATAAGAACACTGGACTGATATTAAATTACAGAGGGGGAGATTGATTAATTCAATATCGCCTAATTTATTTTGATTATTTCATCCTTGATTACTTGTTGTTAGTGTAGCGCCTTTAACATACATTTATCTATACATGATGGCAAGGTTTATTTTAATTTTATTTTCTTTGCACTATTACTAGTATCTTCTTTATCAGGCAATTTTTAATTTCTTTTACGTACCGTTTAATTTAACTTTCTACCCTATTGAAACACTTTATCCGTTTCTAATTGAATTTTGCTACCTATTAATTATTTACTCTATTAATAGTGTCATTCCCCCTCCTCACCGAAATGCCACTCGTATTTTTTAGTTTTACTTGTATGACCGTTACACGTGCCTGTAATTACATGTAACAGATTATCTCTCAGTTTTAAGTAAACGCTCACGCACATACACACAAACACGCTTATCCAGTGAATAGTCAGATGTTGCCAAATCGCTGTAATTTCACTGGGATGAGTGTACACGTGCATCAACTGATTACTCCTCAATTCAAAACAAACGAAAACACATACACACAGGCATGATGTACGCTTATCTAGTGAGCTGTCAGTAATTGTCATTATAGCACCGTAATCTCATTGCGAAGAGTGTATACATGTAGACACATACACAAACCAATTTAACATACACTTTCCTAACATTTTTATAAAAAAACGTTATGCTTAAGAGATCTAAATCAAGTATAAATGAGGCGGTTTAAATTAATATTTCCACTTGACACATTGATTGTCAACTAAGTGTGTGATGTGTTTGGCATTGAAAAAGGGCTCCGTAATTGGAGCCCGAAATATCTGTAAAAATCATGATGACAGTGGATTCAAATATTTCGGTACGCAACATGTTTCTTTTAAATCTTATTTAGGTACTAAATACGGTGCTACAACAGTGAAGTTGCAAAATCTCTATCATCACATAAAAAACAATTAGTAAGGCAAGTGGAAAATATTCGTTTCATTAAAATATGTTTAAAACATTGTGTAATTCCTAAATGTTTTAAATTTAAATTGCCATTTCATTTAAATGATAAAGGTAGATCTCTTAAACATGAACTGACTTTGAACATAATGAATACATTGATTAGCGATTTAGAAAAACGAAAATATGAACTAATTAGAGAGAAAACTAAAATAAGATCTATGTTACTCACTAGATAAGCGTACATCATGCCTGTGTGTATGTGTTTTCGTTTGTTTTGAATTGAGGAGTAATCAGTTGATGCACGTG
This sequence comes from Eudiplozoon nipponicum, assembly GCA_029291075.1. Taxonomy (NCBI): domain Eukaryota; kingdom Metazoa; phylum Platyhelminthes; class Monogenea; order Mazocraeidea; family Diplozoidae; genus Eudiplozoon; species Eudiplozoon nipponicum. The sequence goes on from JAQBSW010002322.1 coordinate 86,154, forward strand.
TACACTCATCCCAGTGAAATTACTGCGATTTGGCAACATCTGGTTATTCACTGGATAAGCGTGTTTGTGTGTATGTGCGTGAGCGTTTACTTAAAACTGAGAGATAATCTGTTACATGTAATTACAGGCACGTGTAACGGTCATACAAGTAAAACTAAAATGATAACTGTCATTTCCTAAATGCACACGTCAGACCTATTTTACACTTACTTTTCTAAATTAAGTAATTACGAGTGGCATTTCGGTGAGAAGGGGGCAAGATACTATGAATAGAGTAAATAAATATTATGTAGCAAAATTAAATTAGAAACGGATAAAGTGTTTCAATAGGGTAGAAAGAAATTAAAATCGCCTGATAAAGAAGATACTAGTAATAGTGCAAAGAAAATAAATAAAATAAAAAATAAACCATGCCATCATGTATATTAAAGGCGCTACACTAACAACAGAACATAAGATAATAGATAAAATAAGATAACAAGTAATCAAGGATGAAGTAATAAGATAATCAAAATTAAATTAGGCGATATTGAATTACTCACTCTCCACCTCTGTAAGTTAATATCATTCCAGTGTTCTTATTCTTTTACTTGAGCGAATTTCTGATTCTGATTCTGATTCGTGCAATCTTCGTTCTCTACCATTATTTAGTGCTGTATTCCAAATAGGACCTAGTGATTTTTCTACGGCTGTTTCATTCATTATGTCATTTCTCGATTTAATTTCGATGGATTCTCTAATCAGTCTAGTCGATCTGTTACGGTTACAAATTGAAATACGTCTGCACCCATCCCAATTAATTGTGTGTCCTGTCTCTACTGTATGGCGTGCAAGATCTGATCTATTAACATGGGCATACTTACATGCCGTTTTATGTTCCCCTCTTATAACCTTAATCGGGCGCATGGTTTCACCCACATACATCAAGTTACAGTCGTTACATGGAATTTCATATACTCTTGATGTGTCTAATGGTTCTAATTTTTCCTTTTGGTTGGGAAGTTTAATACCTAGTGTAAGGGTCTGTTTTAAAATAGTACGTATATTGTATTTTGATGCAAACATTTTGATTTTTCTACTTAGTTTAGAGTCAGGTATAACCATTACCCTCCGGTCATCTTTTGATTTATTTGATTTCACGTACTTCCAGTCATGATTAAATTTACTTATAACGCTCATTATATTATTATCATCGATTTTAAGATACCGATTTTCATTCTATATGGATGATTTGAATCGAAATTAAGAAGGATACCTGAGTAAGTATCCTTCCTATAAACATCCCGTTCTAGTTTTGTACCATTTCTAATTAACTTGACATACATAAATGGTAATTCGCCACATGATTCATTTTCAATTGTAAATTTAAGCTCGCTCACCTGATTTGCTATGTTTAAGAAACTTATCAGTTGATCCTCCCCGTGATACGAAATAACTAATATATCATCCAAATATCGTACATACAATTTAGGATTTAGGGGCGTTATATCTAAGAGAGTCTTCTCCATGTAATGCATGAAGATATTAGCTATCGGAACTGACAGTGGTTGTCCCATTGGAACACCTCTAATCTGTTTATAAAATTCATTCATAAATTTAAAATAAGTGGCGGACATACATAAGTCCATCATTTCCATGAAATGTCTCATCGTCATTTTACTTCCTTCTGATATTACTGGATGATCAACCAGGAAACGCTGAAAATAATCTAGTGCTTTTTCATGTAGCTCACATTTATCGACAATCTCAACCAAATGGTATGAATTCATCAAAGTAAGGTCTAAGAAGTATAAATATTTCTTTATCTGTATCTCTTTGTATGAGAGCGTTACCATGCGCCTGATCTAATTCTCCTTCAGTAATCATGCTATTGATTAATAATTTAACTTCTCCTTGTAGCTTATCAGTAGGATCTTTATTAATTTTAGTGTATACCTCTATATTGTCTTGTTGTTCATACATTTTATCATTATAGTCAGATTGACTCACCAGAACCGTCGTTCCTCCTTTGTCTGCTTTCAAACATACTACACTGTTTGCTATTAACTCTTTCCTGAGACTTTTTATTTTATAATTTGGTTTATATTTTTCCTCTGTGTATGTTAGCACAGCTGCGGCTACGTCTAATTCAAACCTAACTTTATCCTTGTCTGAGAGGAATTGTGCTATTTTAACAGCCTCCTTTGTCTGCTTTCAAGCAAATCACACTGTTTGCTATTAGTTCTTTTCTGAGACTTTTTACTGCATAATTTGGTTTATATTTTGCATCTTCGCACGTTAGCACAGTTATTTAAAATTAATGGATAATAAAAAAATTCCTTCTTATATTTTTTTGAATGGTTGCCTATTCTATTCTATTCTATTCTTTTGTGATTGTATTTCCTGTTTTCTCATTTTGTATTTTATCCTTTCCTCCCGTTTCTAATTTCTTATTTTTCTTCTTTTATTCGGAATTTAATCTTTTCCATAATTTATTATACGTTGCATTTTTAATTTTTATTTTATTTATGTTATTCCAAATCTTATTTAATTAGTTTTTATTTTGAATTTTATTATTCATTTAATTTTAATAGTTTATAATGATTATTGAAATCTTAATGTTATATTTAATTATAGTCCAATCTATTCTGGTTTTCTTTTTTTTTCTAATTATATATTTGAATTTTTTCCAATTGCGTTCAATTGCATTTTCTTTTTTATCTACTCTATTCATTCCTAATTTAATCTTTTGTATTCTTCTATATATGTTGCTTTATCATGTAAAATATTTTTCTACTGTCATATCCAAAGCTAAACGTTCAAAATGGTTCTTTTATAATATGATCTCTGCTTTTCTTCCATAAATGTCGCCTTTTACGTTTAATTTTCGTTTGTGCTAATTCATTTTCAAATTAATTGGTTTCTAATTGTAATATTATAATTCATTTAATGTTAATAATTTAAAATGATTCTTGCGAACTTACCTGGTTCACCACGGGGTACTGGTACCGGCTAATCTTATTGCTGCTTAAGTATTTAAAAAATAATGTCAGAGCAAAATTTTTTTGCGTTCATAGTATTCTCTAAGATGGCACTCGCGTTCAGCTTGGCATAATTTTACGTTATCAGAAGTATCTTGCAAGAATTTTCTGTGACTGCTTACTTCAAATAAATTTCCACACCCAACTTAATTGTCTATTCGTTTTCCATCGAATGGAGAAATGAGTGAAAGTTGTAACGAGTGAAAGTCTCTTGCTAGTTGCAAATTATTATTGCCGTTTAAGAAACTCATACGAAATGTTGTATACATGCGAGCTTAAATCGTTCAAGGTGTTGTAATGCAACTGGACTGTGCTTAATGAAGCAATTAAGAGGCGTTCCGAGAGACTGTTTTCGATTAATCTATTAATTAATTGATTAGAAGTTGTAATATTTGTATCACTGACTTTCGTATTTAACTAGTACTTAGAATTATAGCTATTTTTTAACTTGGAAGCGTTTGCTTTTATTATACACTTAGATCACAAAAAAACTTGTTGCATTCTTAAGATACTGACTTCTGGAATTGTCACTATGCAAGCAGTTCTCCGTTGTCTAACATCTAAACAGGCCGGGTGGGAGTGGAAAAGGAGTCGAGGAGGTAAGTCAGATAATCGTTGGCGAAGCAGGAGTCGTCTGACTGAGAGGTTTTGGGCTTTTGCAGCAATTGGTGTTTGATGATAGCCAACTTTGCCCGTGGGTTAGGAGCTGAGCGGACGCGTCTTACGATGTGGAGCGCTTGTTTGTTGATAACCTGTTTAATGTGCCCATCGATACGTCGCAGTGCGAGGGCGCGAGCAAGTTACGATGTGCGTAGTCGAGAGTGGCGTGCGAGGTTGCCGCGTGTCTTAAACAGAGCGTTCAACTTATTCGTCGCGTTTACGTGTTGAATAGAGGTGGCGGAGTTAAAGTGGGAGGATAGGATGTTATGGACTTCGGAAAAGCATAAGGAGAGATTGTTTTGGAGAAAGAGGTCCCTACAGTTAACGGCGGGGGCTTTCTGCTGTCGGGCGGAGCGAGATCGAGGACTGATGAGGGTGACTGGCCGCTCGTTGACCAGGATGGAGTGGTCAGCGTCGATCAGGATTTCTTTTGTCCCATGTTTGTCGGGTGGGTGAAGTAATTGGAGGGTTTGAAAGCAAAAGGGAGGCGAGATATCTGCGCTCGAGGGGGCGCTCTGAAGCTGCGTCAATGGGGTGAGCAGGGACAGAGACTGATCAGGGGCTGAGACGCAACAGCCCTGGGTGGGGTCGATGATGGTTTCGGTAGAGGGAGTTGAAGTTAATGGGGCTGGGTCGAAATTCCGTTTGGCCTTAGGCGCCTTACGTTTATTCGGTTTCTGGGCCATAACATCCGTTGCAAAAGTAACTTGTCGTGGGGATGTGGATCTGGCGGACGAACTTGGGGTAGAAGTTGTGTTATTTGGAGGCTTTGCGCGGCGTGGTAAAACTTGAGACTGTGTGGGGGGACTGTTTGCGGAGTAAGGGCTAAAGGTGAAAGAAAGACCTTCAAATCGGGAAGATTTCAGCAGGTGTGAACTGGAGGAAGGTGCGTCGCCAATGATTCCGCAGTCAACTGAGCGGCTTTTCTTTGGATTTCTCCAGCTCGGAAAGGCGTGATTAGCTGGAGGAGAGGGAGTGGTGTCCGGTTGAGGGTTTTAGGCTTTCTCTAAAGTCCTCTGTAGTGGCGCGCAGTCTTGCTTTAATTTGACTTTCCCGGAGGACAAAATGGGCGAGTGCAGTTTGAGATCTCTTGTGATTTCGTAGGGCAACATCCCTAGCTACACCATTCAAAAACGCATAAGCTTGATGCAATAAATGGGGCTGTACGGTGGAGATTGAAAGGTTGCCAGTCCTGTGCCATCCGCCATTTGCTGCTGGAGGTCAGGAAGATTGGAGATAAGTTTTTGAGTGAGAAACGGGGAGATGGGGTGCTGGCGATGAAATCTGGTTCATCGTGGAGTGAGATAGAAGAGCAGATATAGCGTAGATTACGATAGAAGAGAGAAAAATAATGGGTATTAAAATGTCAGTAATAAACGAGAAAATCGGGTTAACTAGGAATAAATCCTTGATAAATGAAGGCAAATTCAAAAAAATGTGTAAGTAAAATCCAGATGGATCCTAGAGATGAAATCGAACAAGAGACGGGAAGATCGGGTGAGCTAGGAATAAATCTTTGATAACTGAAGGCAAATTCCAAAAAAAATGCGTAAGTAAATTCCTGGTGGATCCTAGAGATGAAATCAGACAAGAAATCCCGAGAATCTAAAAATAAAAACTAAATAAAACCCGATATCCTTTAAAATTAGAGAATTGTTGGAAACCACAAGCACGCTCTCTTCGGTCGTTGCGTTCCACCCGACAATAAGTATACATGATCTAAGCATTCCGAACCTCTAGTTGATTCCTTTATAATATGCTTGAGATCATGATTAGAAAAAAATTTGATTATTTAACAGTCATGTAACAGTCTGTAAACCGCGGTCAAAATCAGATTATCGATTTGTTTAGATAAAAAATCAATGATATCATTATATTCACTAGTATGTAAAATTTAATATAAATGAGTACTCAGCGATCTGTCTTTTCTAAATAAAGAATAGTGAGGAATATCATATTCGTGGTTTTCAATATCCTTCTTGAGCCAATTTTCAGATAACATTATAAAATCAAAATCGTTACTTATTATAAAATTACACAGCAAAAAGTTATCGAGTTTTACTGGTTCAGCTTTGTTGGTTTTTTTATTGTTCTTCTGCCGGATTTTGGGGCTATACTTCTCTCGATATATTCCTTATGATAGCGTGATCAGAAGTAGACGGCTTCCGCTCCTGGTTGTTCTTTAGCTTTTTTACTTTTGCCAACTTCCGTTGGAGAAATGTTTTGTCACGTCCAATAAATATGCTATGAAAATTAAGATTCTCACCTTTCTTTTTATTCATTCGTTGGCCTCTTTGATCATTTTACAACCACACGTCCTGGACGATCGGACCGTTTTCCCACCCTTTAACATTTAGCAATGTCAGCATGCGTCTCATCCATGATCAAAATGTTTAATTTCGCAACGTCTTTTATGTCGGCATTTTCATCAAGATTAAATAAAATTAGCTGATTTTGTTTGCTGTTCCGCGCGGAGACTTCATTCGCTAATATATTCAGTATTTCTTCACCTTTGTTTTTGACTGGCGTGTCGCTTTCCACTGTTATATCAGCCAATTCAATCCACGGCAGAACATCTGTCTGTAATTTGTCTCACTTCGTATGTAGTGCCCCAGTCAGTTTAAAAAATTTGCGCGCTTAAAGTTTCATTATTCTTCACCGCTAGTTCCAATTTCGTCGCATTTACAACAGCATCATTTTTCAATTTTGATATTTCATTTTTTAAATAGTTGTTATCTTCCTTCAACACCTTCATTGTGTTCTGAAGGTCCATAACGATTTTTTCAACATCAGTATGCGAAAAATCGGAGCCATATCAAAAAAAATAATGCTCTAAAACTGACAATGGCGCATATTTCAAAGACACGTATTTAAACAAAGAAAGTTCTGGAAAATAAATAAAAAAATTCTTTTTAATTAAAATTCGTTACAATCAGCCAATGTTGTTTAAATTTATCAATTAATGTTACTTTAATTTTGGCGGAGGATTTATCTCCTTCCACAAACATGTGCGGCCATAATAATATTATAAAATCAAAATCATTACTTATTATAAAATTACACAGCAAAAAGTTTTTGTTCTTAACACTCCTAAAGTTTGCATAAAATAAAGTAAATGTAGAATACGACTTATCTAAACAATTATCAACTTTTACTGATTCAGCTTTGTTGGCTTCTTTATTATTCTTTTCCCGGGTTTTGAGGCTAAACTTCTCCTCCCCCCGCTGACCACAACATTGAGCAAGGATACATCGTTTTTTGATGTTGCAGTCTCACTCGATAGATTCCTTATAATAGCTTGATCAGAGGTTGACGGCTTCCGTTCCTGGTTGTTCTTTAACTTTTTTGCTTTTGCCAACTTCCGTTAGAGAAACGTTTTGTCCCGTCCAATAAATATGGTGTGAAAATTCGAATTCTCATCTTTCTTTTTATTGATAGACTCTATCTGCATATTTGTTGGCCATTTTGATAATTTTACAACCACTGGCCTTGGACGATCTGACCGTTTCCCCACCCTATAGCATTTAGCAATGTCAGCATGCGTCTCTTCTTTGATGAAAACATTTAATTTCATCAAGATTAAATAAAACTAACTGATCTTGTTTGCTGTTCCGCGCTGAGACTTCGTTCGCTAATATATTCAGTATTTCTACACCTGATTTGTTTTTGACTGGCGTGTCGCCTTCCACTGTTATATCAGACAATTCAATCCATGGCAGAACAATATCATTATGCGAAAAATCGGAGCCATTTCAAAAAAAAATAATGCTCGAAAACTGAAAATGGCGCACATTTCAAGGTCAAGTATTTAAGCAAAGGAAGTTCTGGAAAATAAATGAAAAAATTCTTTTTAAATAAAATTGGTTACAATTAGCCAATGTGGTTTAAATTTATCAGGTAATGTTACTTTAAATTGGCGGAGGATTTATCTCCCTCCACATACATGTGCGGCCATACGTATCTGCCGTTAATCAATGGATGTAAGTCCCATATCGTGTAACACTTGGATAATTTTGGTCCGTAACTACAACGGCATATATGGTCGTGGTTGGCTTCTTGACGTTTCACATAACAACCACTTGCCACTTATGAGCTTACGAACATATCCTGGCCTTTATACTTGATCGTGCTCTATTCGCGAGTGAGATGGCGTGTTAACGATTCTAGAATTCCGGCTAGATCCGGAATGAATCGATGGTAATAGCTCCTAACCTATTCGTGTCCGAGATCCCCATAGATTCCAGATCGGATATGGGCTGGCCTCGAGTGACTATTTTCGACTTTTAAGGTCGCGCATCGGTTTCGGAGATAGTAATTGATAAAATTGAGGACGTTGCCGCAGATACCACTGCTCAATAAGGCAGATTGAATTGCTGAAAATGACAAAGAATCAAAAGCCTTGAATATATCCAGGAAGAGAAGAGTGTATTCATGACCTTTGGAGAAAGAGGAGTAGCAGTGATTAAATAGATTAAGTTGGTGGAAGAGGAGCAGCCATGTTGATCGTCGAGGAGGTAGACGTTATCTCGAGACATAGGTTATATTAGACCCTAACGAAGATTTTAGTGAAAAAGGCATACTTATTGGGCAGAAATCTTTGAATCAGGAGATTGACGATGTGCTGTTTTTGGGATAGGAGAGATCGTTCAATTAAGCCATTCCGGAGGAAGATAAGTAGATTAGAGGCATCGGTTGATAACATCAGCAAGCAGAGACAAGGGATTTCAGCCAAAAAGTTCAATCATGCTGACAGAGACACCGTTCTGATCCAATTGGCATTTAGATTTGATGAATTTGATTGCTCGAACGACGGGGGTCAGCGAAATGTTGACAACGCGACACTACGCCAAAATTAGAAAATTCCATAACGAAGATTCTAAACCGAATTATTTCGAAGGTCAAAGCTAAACAAGAAATTATATTATATGGGATGCCAAAGGTTCACAAAATGACCAATAATGAGAAATTTTCCGCCTTTCAGACCGATTTTATTTATGGCTAATTTTCCACAGCACGGGGCAGCCAGACTATTATGCCGGATTATATAACATATCAGAAAAGGAAGAATGGAGCACACTGTACAGGATAGCTTTCAATTTGTGCAAAAAACCACGACCTGAATTTAAAAGAGAGGAAAATGGTGTACCTCGATATAAATTCCCTCTTTACTAGCATTCAAATAAATATCCTATGTGAAACACTGATAGAACTTCTTTTATTATGTACATCCAACGTACATTTCGTATTCCAAGGAGTCTTTTACAGACAAATTGACGGCATAGATATAGGTAATCCACTTGGACCAGTATTAGCAGACATACATGCATCATTTAGAAACAACTAGTTTAAAACCATTTATCAATGGAGCTCATTCTTAAGTACGCTACGTGGTCGTTGAAAAGAATAAAGATACAAATGCACTGCTACATCAAATAAACAAGGTACACCAAGCAATCAAGTTTACAATAGAAGAAGAACTAGACGGATATTTATCTTTTCTAGGTGTAGGAATAACAAGAGATAAAGAAGGTACCATCTCAAGATCAGTTCACAAGAAATCAGCATGGTGCCAAGGGCGTACAAACGGTTTGCATCGCGAAGCGTTGAGAAATAATGGCTATCCGGATCGGTTCATTACAATAGAAGCGACAGTGCCGAAGTATCCACGGTAATGCAATGTGAATAATATATCAAAGTCTTTCGCCGTCAGTAGGTAGCTTCAAGAACTAAACCAACTTAAAGAGAAAAAGCACCGTACTCATTTCTCAAGCGAAAGGGCAGAATGCAAAAATAAGCACTGGCATTTGTCACAAATATATTGTTTCATACAATAGAAGCTACAGTGCCGGTAATGTAATGCAGCCTCAAGAGCTAAACAGACTTAAAACGAAAAAGGACAGTTCTTAATTGTGAAGAGGAAAGGCCCAAAAATCCAGTTACATTTAACAAAATATTTTGTTCCACACAATAGATGCGATAGTACCGAAGTATCCGCGGTAATGCAATGTGAATGATAAATCTAAGTCTGTCGCCGTCAGTAGGTAGCTTCAGGAACCGAACAAAATTAAAGAGAAAAAGGACCACAAATGTATTGTTTCATAAAATAGAAGCGACAGTGCCGAAGTATCCACGGTAATGTAATGTGGACAAGATATCTGAGCATGTCACTGTCAAAATGCAGCTTCAAGAAATAAACAAACTCAAAGAGAAAAAAGAATGCTCTTAATAATGAAGAGGAAAGGCAGTATGCCTAAGAATCCAGTTACATTTCACAAAAAAATTTCCATACAATGAAAGTCACTGTGCCTAGGTATCCACGGTAATCAAATGTGCATAAGACATCTGAGCATGTCGCTGTCAAATTGCAGATTCAATAAATAATAAAATTCACAGAGAAAGAGGACCGTTCCTAATTCTGAAGCAGAAGGCCAGAATTCACCAAAACCAGTCATATTCCATAAAAATATTTTTTCAACCAATAGAAGCGACAGTGTCGAAGTATCCACGGAAATGGAATGTCGATAAGAAATCTGAGCATACCGCAGTCAAATTGCAGCCTCAAGAGCTAAACAGACTTAAACAAAAAAGGACAGTTCTTAATTCTGAAGAGGAAAGGCAGAATGCCCAAAAATCCAGTTACATTTTTACAAAATATTTTGTTCCACACAATAGAAGCGACAGTGTCGAAGTATCCACGGTAATACAATGTGAATAATATATCTAAGTCTGTCGCCGTCAGTAGGTAGCTTCAAGAACTAAACAAACTTAAAGAGAAAAAGGACCGTACTTATTTCTCAAGCGGAAGGGCAGAAGGCAAAAATAAACACTGACATTTGCCACAAATAAATTGTTTCATACAATAGAAGCGACAGTGCCGAAGTATCCACGGTAATGTAATGTGGACAAGATATCCGAGCATGTCACTGTCAAATTGCAGCTTCAAGAACTAAACAAACTTAAAGAGAAAAAGGAAAGTTCTTAATATTAAATCGGAATGGCAGGATGCCAAAAAATCCAGACTTTCAGAAAAAAATTTTCCATACTATATAAGAGACCGTGCCTAGCTCTCCACGCTAATCAAATGTGGATAAGAAATCTGAGCATGTCGCTGTCAAATTGCAGATTCAATAAATAATGAAAGTCACAGAGAAAGAGGACCGTTCCTAATTCTGAAGCAGAAGGCCAGAATTTACAAAAACCAGTCATATTCCATAAAAATATTGTTTCATACAATAGAAGCGACAGTGCCGAAGTATCCACGGTAATGTAATGTGGACAAGATATCTGAGCATGCCGCTGTCAAAGCTCAGCATCAAGAGCTAAACAGACTTAAAACGAAAAAGGACAGTTCTTAATTCTGAAGAGGAAAGGCAGAATGCCCAAAAATCCAGTTACATTTTTACAAAATATTTTGTTCCACACAATAGAAGCGACAGTGTCGAAGTATCCACGGTAATACAATGTGAATAATATATCTAAGTCTGTCGCCGTCAGTAGGTAGCTTCAAGAACTAAACAAACTTAAAGAGAAAAAGGACCGTACTTATTTCTCAAGCGGAAGGGCAGAAGGCAAAAATAAACACTGACATTTGCCACAAATAAATTGTTTCATACAATAGAAGCGACAGTGCCGAAGTATCCACGGTAATGTAATGTGGACAAGATATCCGAGCATGTCACTGTCAAATTGCAGCTTCAAGAACTAAACAAACTTAAAGAGAAAAAGGAAAGTTCTTAATAATAAATCGGAATGGCAGGATGCCAAAAAATCCAGTTTTTCACAGAAAGAATTTTCCATACAATATAAGAGACCGTGCCTAGCTCTCCACGCTAATCAAATGTGGATAAGAAATCTGAGCATGTCGCTGTCAAATTGCAGATTCAATAAATAATGAAATTCACAGAGAAAAAGGGCCGTTCTTAATTCTGAAGTAGAAGGCCAGAATTCATATTCAATAAAAAATTTTGTTTCATACAATAGAAGCTACAGTGTCGAAGTAGACACGGAAATGGAATGTCGATAAATCTCAGCATACCGCAGTCAAATTGCAGCCTCAAGAGCTAAACAGACTTAAAAGGAAAAAGGACAATTCTTAATTCTGAGGAGGAAAGGCAGAATGCCCAAAAAATCCAGTTACATTTTACGAAATATTTTGTTCCACACAATAGAAGCGACAGTGCCGAAGTATCCACGGTAATGCAATGTGAATAATATATCTAAGTCTGTCGCCGTCAGTAGGTAGCTTCAAGAACTAAACAAACTTAAAGAGAAAAAGGACCGTACTTATTTCTCAAGCGGAAGGGCAGAAGGCAAAAATAAACACTGACATTTGCCACAAATAAATTGTTTCATACAATAGAAGCGACAGTGCCGAAGTATCCACGGTAATGTAATGTGGACAAGATATCCGAGCATGTCACTGTCAAATTGCAGCTTCAAGAACTAAACAAACTTAAAGAGAAAAAGGAAAGTTCTTAATAATAAATCGGAATGGCAGGATGCCAAAAAATCCAGTTTTTCACAGAAAGAATTTTCCATACAATATAAGAGACCGTGCCTAGCTCTCCACGCTAATCAAATGTGAATAAGAAATCTGAGCATGTCGCTGTCAAATTGCAGATTCTATAAATAATGAAATTCACAGAGAAAAAGGACCGTTCTTAATTCTGAGGCAGAAGGACAGAATTCATATTCCATAAAAATTTTGTTTCATACAATAGAAGTGACAGTGTCGAAGTATCCACGGAAATGGAATGTCGATAAATCTCAGCATACCGCAGTCAAATTGCAGCCTCAAGAGCTAAACAGATTTAAAACGAATAAGGACAATTCTTAAATCTGAGGAGGAAAGGCAGAATGTCCAAAAATCCAGTTACATTTTACAAAATATTTTGTTCCACACAATAGAAGCGACAGTGCCGAAGTATCCACGGTAATGTAATGTGGACAAGATATCTAAGTCTGTCGCCGTCAGTAGGTAGCTTCAAGAACTAAACAAACTTAAAGAGAAAAAGGACCGTACATATTTCTCAAGCGAAAAGCCAGAATGCAAATACAAACACTGACATTTGTCACAAATAAATTGTTTCATACAATAGAAGCGACAGTGCCGAAGTATCCACGGTAATGTAATGTGGACAAGATATCTGAGCATGTCACTGTCAAATTGCAGCTTCAAGAACTAAACAAACTTAAAGAGAAAAAGGAAAGTTCTTAATACTAAATCGGAATGGCAGGATGCCAAAAAATCCAGTTTTTCACAGAAAGAATTTTCCATACAATATAAGAGACCGTGCCTAGCTCTCCACGCTAATCAAATGTGGATAAGAAATCTGAGCATGTCGCTGTCAAATTGCAGATTCAATAAATAATGAAATTCACAGAGAAAAAGGACCGTTCTTAATTCTGAGGCAGAAGGACAGAATTCATATTCCATAAAAATTTTGTTTCATACAATAGAAGCGACAGTGCCGAAGTATCCACGGTAATGTAATGTGGATAAATCTCAGCATACCGCAGTCAAATTGCAGCCTCATTAGCTAAACAGATTTAAAACGAATAAGGACAATTCTTAATTCTGAGGAGGAAAGGCAGAATGCCCAAAAATCCAGTTACATTTTTACAAAATATTTTGTTCCACACAATAGAAGCGACAGTGTCGAAGTATCCACGGTAATGCAATGTGAATAAATATCTAAGTCTGTCACCGTCAGTAGGTAGCTTAAAGAACTAAACAAAATGACAGAGAAAAAGGACCGTACTTATTTCTCAAGCGGAAGGGCAGAATGCAAAAATAAACACTGACATTTGCCACAAATAAATTGTTTCATACAATAGAAGCGACAGTGCCGAAGTATCCACGGTAATGTAATGTGGACAAGATATCTGAGCATGTCACTGTCAAATTGCAGCTTCAAGAACTAAACAAACTTAAAGAGAAAAAGGAAAGTTCTTAATATTGAATCGGAATGGCAGGATGCAAAAAAATGCAGTCATTCAGAAAAAAATTTTCCATACAATATAAGAGACCGTGCCTAGCTCTCCACGCTAATCAAATGTGGATAAGAAATCTGAGCATGTCGCTGTCAAATTGCAGATTCAATAAATAATGAAATTCACAGAGAAAAAGGACCGTTCTTAATTCTGAGGCAGAAGGACAGAATTCATATTCCATAAAAATTTTGTTTCGTACAATAGAAGCGACAGTGTCGAAGTATCCACGGAAATGGAATGTCGATAAATCTCAGCATACCGCAGTCAAATTGCAGCCTCATGAGCTAAACAGGATTACAACGAAAAAGGACAGTTCTTAATTCTGAAGAGGAAAGGCAGAATGCCCAAAAATCCAGGTACATTTTTACAAAATATTTTGTTCCACACAATAGAAGCGACAGTGCCGAAGTATCCACGGTAATGTAATGTGGACAAGATATCTGAGTCTGTCACCGTCAGTAGGTAGCTTCAAGAACTAAACAAACTTAAAGAGAAAAAGGAAAGTTCTTAATTCTCAAGCGGAAGGGCAGAGTGCAAAAATAAACACTGACATTTGCCACAAATAAATTGTTTCCTACAATAGAAGCGACAGTGCCGAAGTATTCACGGTAATGTAATGTGGACAAGATATCCGAGCATGTCACTGTCAAATTGCAGCTTCAAGAATAAACAAACTTAAAGAGAAAAAGGAATGTTCTTAATACTAAATCGGAATGGCAGGATGCCAAAAAATCCACTTTCAAAAAGAATTTTCCATACAATATAAGAGACCGTGCCTAGCTCTCCACGCTAATCAAATGTGGATAAGAAATCTGAGCATGTCGCTGTCAAATTGCAGATTCAATAAATAATGAAATTCACAGAGAAAAAGGACCGTTCTTCATTCTGAGGCAGAAGGCCAGAATTCATATTCAATAAAAATTTTGTTTCATACAATGGAAGCGACAGTGTCGAAGTATCCACGGAAATGGAATGTCGATAAATCTCAGCATACCACAGTCAAATTGCAGCCTCAAGAGCTAAACGGACTTAAAACGAAAAAGGACAATTCTTAATTCTGAGGAGGAAAGGTAGAATGCCAAAAAATCCAGTTACATTTTACAAAATATTTTGTTCCACACAATAGAAATGACAGTGCCGAAGTATCCACGGTAATGCAATGTGCATAATATATCTAAGCCTGTCGCCGTCAGTAGGTATCTTCAAGAACTAAACAAACTTAAAGGGAAAAAGGTCCGTACTTATTTCTTAAGCGGAAGGGCAGAATGCAAAAATAAACACTGACATTTGCCACAAATAAATTATTTAATACAATAGAAGCGACAGTGCCGAAGTATCCACGGTAATGTAATGTGGACAAGATATCTGAGCATGTTTCTGGTAAATTGCGGCTTCAAGAACTAAACAAGTTATTAATACTGAATCGGGATGGCAGGATGCCAAAAAATGCAGTCATTAAGAAAAAAAATTTCTATACTATATAAGAGACCGTGCCTAGCTCTCCACGCTAATCAAATGTGGATAAGAAATCTGAGCATGTCGCTGTCAAATTGCAGATTCAATAAATAATGAAATTCACAGAGAAAAAGGACCGTTCTTAATTCTGAGGCAGAAGGCCAGAATTCATGTTCAATAAAAATTTTGTTTCGTACAATAGAAGCGACAGTGCCGAAGTATCCACGGTAATGTAATGTGGACAAGATTTCTGAGCATACCGCAGTCAAATTGCAGCTTCCAAGAGCTAAACGGACTTAAAACGAAAAAGGACAGTTCTTCATTCTGAAGAGGAAAGGCAGAATGCCCAAAAATCCAGTAACATTTTTACAAAATAATTTGATCCACACAATAGAAGCGACAGTGCCGAAGTATCCACGGTAATGCAATGTGAATAAGATATCTAAATCTGTCAGCGTCAGTAGGTAGCTTAAAGATTTAAACAAAATTAAAGAGAAAAAGAACCGCTCTTAATTCTCAAGCGGAAGGGCAGAGTGCGAAAATAAACACTGACATTTGCCACAAATAAATTGTCTCATACAATAGAAGCGACAGTGCCGCAGTATCCACGGTAATGAAATGTGGATAAGAAATCTGAGCATGCCGCTGTCAAATTGCAGATTCAAGAACTAATGAAACTTAAGGAGAAAAAGGAAAGTTCTTAATACTGAATCGGAATGGCAGGATGCCAAAAAATCCAGTCTTTCAAAAAAAAATTCTTCATACTATATAAGAGACCGTGCCTAGATCTCCACGCTAATCAAATGTGGATAAGAAATCTGAGCATGTCGCTGTCAAATTGCAGATTCAATAAATAATGAAATTCACAGAGAAAAAGGACCGTTCTTAATTCTGAAGTAGAAGGCCAGACTTCATATTCAATAAAAATTTTGTTTCATACAATAGAAGCTACAGTGTCGAAGTAGACACGGAAATGGAATGTCGATAAATCTCAGCATACCGCAGTCAAATTGCAGCCTCATGAGCTAAACAGGATTAAAACGAAGGACAGTTCTTAATTCTGAAGAGGAAAGGCAGAATGCCCAAAAATCCAGTAACATTTTTACAAAATAATTTGTTCCACACAATACAAGCGACAGTGTCGAAGTATCCACGGTAATGCAATGTGAATAAGATATCTAAATCTGTCACCGTCAGTAGGTAGCTTCAAGAACTAAACAAACTTAAAGAGAAAAAGGAAAGTTCTTAATTCTCAAGCGGAAGGGCAGAATGCAAAAATAAACACTGACATTTGCCACAAATAAATTGTTTCCTACAATAGAAGCGACAGTGCCGAAGTATTCACGGTAATGTAATGTGGACAAGATATCCGAGCATGTCACTGTCAAATTGCAGCTTCAAGAATAAACAAACTTAAAGAGAAAAAGGAATGTTCTTAATAATAAATCGGAATGGCAGGATGCCAAAAAATCCACTTCAAATCAACAAAAAATCCAGACTTCAGAAAAAAATCTATACTATATAAGAGACCGTGCCTAGCTCTCCACGCTAATCAAATGTGGATAAGAAATCTGAGCATGTCGCTGTCAAATTGCAGATTCAATAAATAATGAAATTCACAGAGAAAAAGGACCGTTCTTCATTCTGAGGCAGAAGGCCAGAATTCATATTCAATAAAAATTTTGTTTCGTACAATGGAAGCGACAGTGTCGAAGTATCCACGGAAATGGAATGTCGATAAATCTCAGCATACCACAGTCAAATTGCAGCCTCAAGAGCTAAACGGACTTAAAACGAAAAAGGACAATTCTTAATTCTGAGGAGGAAAGGTAGAATGCCAAAAAATCCAGTTACATTTTACAAAATATTTTGTTCCACACAATAGAAATGACAGTGCCGAAGTATCCACGGTAATGCAATGTGCATAATATATCTAAGCCTGTCGCCGTCAGTAGGTATCTTCAAGAACTAAACAAACTTAAAGGGAAAAAGGTCCGTACTTATTTCTTAAGCGGAAGGGCAGAATGCAAAAATAAACACTGACATTTGCCACAAATAAATTATTTAATACAATAGAAGCGACAGTGCCGAAGTATCCACGGTAATGTAATGTGGACAAGATATCTGAGCATGTCACTGGTAAATTGCGGCTTCAAGAACTAAACAAGCTTAAAGAGAAAAAGTAAAGTTATTAATAGTGAATCGGGATGGCAGGATGCCAAAAAATGCAGTCATTAAGAAAAAAAATTTCCATACTTTATAAAAGACCGTGCCTAGTTCTCCACGCTAATCAAATGTGGATAAGAAATCTGAGCATGTCGCTGTCAATTTGCAGATTCAATAAATAATGAAATTCACAGAGAAAAAGGACCGTTCTTAATTCTGAGGCAGAGGGCCAGAATTCATGTTCAATAAAAATTTTGTTTCATACAATAGAAGCGACAGTGCCGAAGTATCCACGGTAATGTAATACAGTCCGTAAATCTGTTAGATTTCGGCTGGCAGGTAATCTTAAAGAGGTTGCTGGT
The DNA here is from genome assembly GCA_029291075.1 of Eudiplozoon nipponicum. Taxonomy (NCBI): domain Eukaryota; kingdom Metazoa; phylum Platyhelminthes; class Monogenea; order Mazocraeidea; family Diplozoidae; genus Eudiplozoon; species Eudiplozoon nipponicum. Next base: position 103,810 of record JAQBSW010002322.1, read on the forward strand.
TATAGCAACAATAAGTTCGTTATAACAGATGAACTTAGCGGGTTAAACTTCTTAATAGACACGGGTGCAGAGGTGAGCATAGTTCGATCCGATGTGGTGGAAATAGATAGCCCCACATTCGATTATCAACTATGGGCTGCTAATGGAAGTCCAATTGAGGTTAAGGGGGTTAAAGAATTGTCAGTGACATTGGGGCAGAAATCTCCATTTACGTGGAATTTTCTGGTCGCTGATATAAAGGATAACATCATTGGGATGGACTTTTTGATCCATTTTAATCTCGCTTTAGATCCCAAATCTAGGACCATTGGACAAGGCACTGGGATAGTGACTTATGCTGAGACTGGGACCTCAGTAGTTAGGTCAGTGAGACTACCCAGACCCGTCGTCGCCGATGACTTGGTGGATGTCATCGAGAAACACCTGGCCGTGTTTCTGCCATTCAATGCTAAACGCAAGGGTTTAAAGACAGGCATAGAACACCAAATCGAGTTGGTGGAACCACTACCTTGTTCACCGAAGGCTCAACCGTTAGCACAACATAAGCAGCAGGTTGCTATTGAAGAATTTAAGCGGTTGAGAGAAGAAGGAATTTGTAGGCGTTCAAATTCCAACTTTGCATCTCCAATAGTGGTTGTTCCCAAACCTGAACCAGGTCAATGGAGGGTTTGTGGTAACTATCGTCTATTGAACTCGGTAACGAAAGGTGATTCGTATCCTCTACCGAACCAGAGTACTTTGCTCAGGGATATAATGGGGTATGAGGTATATACAACGTTAGATCTGCAGAAGGCGTACTATCAAGTACCTATGGAGGCAGAATCTATACCGCTCACAGCAGTGCGATTCCCTGGAGGAGGATCGCATGAATTCTTATGTATGCCTTTTGGTTTGAAGAATGCAAGTCAGACATTCCAGCGTCTGACGGAGGAAGTTCTTCAAGACTGTCCATTTGCTAGAGTGTATATAGATGACATCATTATATATAGTCAATCTAGGGAGGAACACCGGGAGCACTTGGACGTCGTTTTGTCTAAGCTGGAACATTATGGATTGGTAGTGAAACCAGAAAAGAGCAGGATTGGTTGCTCTACCGTAAAATTTCTTGGACACACCATTTCCAAGGATGGAATCAAGCCCTTGGAAGATAAGGTACAAGCAATCAAGGATGTGCCAGAACCCAGAACTGTACGCCAGTTGCGTAGATTTTTGGGCATGGTTAGCTACTATCGTCGTTTCATACCAGGTTTAGCTGGAATTTTGTGGTCGCTAACTCGACATTTAGTTCGTGAACGGAGCACGATCAAGAAGTCCTGGCCTATTAATTTTAGCCAAGACGACAAGGAAAAATTCCAGAGGGCCAAAGATCTGTTAAGCCAAATAACCACATTAGCACCTGTGGATTGGACTAAGCCGTTTGAGCTGGTCACAGATGCTTCTGATGTAGCCATAGGAGCAGTGTTACATCAACGGGATAATGGTATAGTCAAGCCGATTGGATTCTATAGTCGGAAACTCCAAGATCGCGAGAAGCGATATGACACGCTTGGAAAGGAGTTACTAGCAGTTTATTCTGCAGTGTTGCATTTTGAGCACTACCTAGATGGACATCAGTTTATGATATTAACTGATCATAAACCGTTGTTAAGTATCCTTGGGAAAGCGAATAGGCTAAATTATTCTCGGCGGGTGAATTCACAAATAACCCGACTCGCAGAATTTGATTTTACCATTAGTCATATCTCAGGAAAAGAGAATGTGGTGGCAGATACTCTCAGTAGACCAGACGTATCAGATGAAGATATGATTCGTTCAGAGTCACTTGTATGCTCGGTTGTATCTTCCAATGATTTTGTCCAGAAATTGATGGAAGCACAAGGTATTGATCCTTTAGTAGCTTTGTTGGCAAAGAATCCTACATATAGACACAGGAAGATTGGAGATATGTGTTTACTATGTGAAATATCCAGGAGCCAACCTAGACAGTATGTACCATTAGAATTAAGGTATAAGGTAATTCAACAGCTACATGAATGCAGTCATCCTTCCATTAAGGCAACTGTCAGGATGGTCGCTGATAGATATGTATGGCCTAAGATG
>JAQBSW010002323.1:0-45000 GCA_029291075.1 Eudiplozoon nipponicum
TAATTATATATATATATATATACATATATATATATATATAATTTTCTCTGTAATAAAGAATACATAATTTACATTTGATTTTGCAATGAACTGGTAATATACCCGAAATATGAGCAGTTAGACAAAAAATGAAGCTTAGTCCAAATAAAACAAGCAGGATAAAAACAATTCAGGATAAATTAACGGCATAATCTCGTGTACACATGCTTTCGGTGCTTATTTATTACACAATATTAGAAGCCGATAATGCGTTTTATACACAATATATATTTGGCTAAGACGTGTATTTACATGAAATAATACTTTCCTTGCATGCTGACTTTTGTTTATCCCTCTGGCCCTATTTGAACTTATTTGTAACTAGGTGCAGAACATCAAATACACAAATGCATATACATTTGCCTTCCGCAATAAACAATATATAACTATTGCAATCAACAAGCTCTTATTAAAACATTTTACATCTACGATAGCAATGTAAATGTTTGCGCGTTTTCACGTTGACATCACTGTAACAGTTTGCTTTTTTTATTTTAAATCGGTTGTCTTCATCAGAACCGTACTTTTTCTAGGCAAGATTTAACCGTTATCACTAACACAATGTGACACATATTAAAAATGTAAAATCGTTAATAAAGTTTATTTTTATTGAGATTCATTTCTGTCAGTGTAAACAAAGTTGCTCAATTATATGTCTGCGTGCATATAATTGTTGTTAATTATGTGGAAACACAATTAGGTTTATAGTTCAACTATATTGACTAAGAATTAATTATTCGTTTGAAATGCCAAAATATATATAAAACGAAAATGAATATTATACTCTACTAGTGAAAAACAAATAAAGAGTTGTTGTAATAAATTTTATTACAAATCAAAAACAAACTTACGAAGCCAGAAAATTTAATTAAATAATAAAGCATTCGAAAGAATTTCAGAAAAAACTGAAACATTTAAATCATAGATTTGAGAATGACTATTAATTAATAGAAGAAAGGCAAGAGTTGCAGATAAAGAACTATAAAAGAAGTAACATTATAGGAACAGAAAAAAATGACATAATATAGTAATTCCATACTAATAAAAGAAAAATGATGTATGCGTAAAATAAATAATAGAGAGATCCTTATTAAGATGAAATTATTCTGAGCGTGATGTTACGAAATTTTGAGATTATACTCAAATGTGCTGGCTTACAAATCTATATATAAACAAAATGCACTGCCTTTCCCCATTTTAAAGCCTTTACTTTAAATTCTTTTCAAGTAATCTCCAAAGAGAGTATGCATTTACATGTTGTTATTATATTAATTATTGAAGTCAACTAATTTACGATTGACGTAGCAATCGATTTATTTTCTCCAGACTTTAATTAAATAGATTCCCTTTATAAATTTGATAAATATTTATGTTGGAAAATTACTATTTATTTACATCCATAACAGTGTATGTTATTTTCAGTTGCTATTAAATGACCTGCCAGATGTATGTTACTACTGTGTCCATAAGAACACGCTGATTTACATTTTTCACTTATTATTTTCAAAATATAATTTTCAAATCATATTTTTGATTACAAGGAATGTCGAAAAATCTAGATGCCTTCTATTGAGCTATCTTGTAAAATTCGATAAAGAATTGGGCCATTTAATATAAGTGTTTGTTCGGAAACGGTTCCGGTTTTCATCTCGCAGCTAAAATTTTACAATTTCATTTAAATTAGGAACCTGGTATAACAGTTAACTTACAATGAATTCGAGTTTCATACGGATTCAAAAATAGATCTGCGTGTAACTTCGTTTGGCACCGATTCTATTATTTTCAGAGGGTAATCATTTATTTAAGGCCTTACAGTTAACTTAATAAATAAACTCATATTATAAATGTGTAACATGAAATATTTCCAGCTTAACTGCTCCCCAAAAGTTTATAATTCTAATTTTCACTCGAACAAGGTAATGGGGATCATTACAATGACGAATAAATTTAAAAAAATAATGATTACCCTCTGAGAGCAATAGTAGCTGTGACGGATGAAATTAATAGAAGATATAATACGACGCCTAATAATGCGAAATAGCATGAAACTATATTTGATTGGAAGTTTATGGATAGGCCATTTCTGAATTGAGAAATATATTAATACTCTTAACTACGAAATATAATTAATTATTATTTAAAATTAAAGTAATGTTCATTAATTTGTCTTTTTCATAAAGAAAGAGAAAGGGACGCAAAAGGAAACATATCTTCAGTTTCTGAAGTTCCTTTTTTGAATCATAATAAAGATTTTGCAGGAGAAGATGGGAATATAAAAAGCATGTTAATATAGTCCTATTAACAAAGCAGACCTGGTTCCATTTTATATATGCAGGCAAATGATGAAGAAACGTTTTTTAAAAATTGGTAGACGTAAATCCGATCTCGAATAAACTTGTGAACTAAATTTTATTTAGAGTCCATGTCTGTTTGGGTTGGTGGATTTCATTATTTATAGAATAGCACTGTGATTCCGAAGAAGTTTGATCAAAATATATTCAAAAAACAATTTATGGTGCTGCTAATATAAAAATACACGTGCGTTTATAACTGAAATCTAAGAACTAACAGGAACAATTACAAAATAAATTTGAAGGTTCAAAAAAAATTTAATTTCCATTATGTAATCAAGGTTGAATTGCAATACACCAGCTAATATTTCACAACAGACCAGTGTGAATAAATTAAAACCTATTAGTGTGATGAAGCTGTACGATTATGATAATTTAACCTAATGCTAATATCTGCATAAATAAGCTTCCTGACTATGCCAAGCGGGCATTGTTTGAATTACGAAATAGTAATATGGTAATTTACAAAAAGTGAAAGCGATAAAGTGAAAAATAGTTATAAGTCGCATAAAAATATGGTTATCAAATGTTTGCTTAGTGGAAGGCGACTGAGGCAGAGGAAAACATTTGTGTTAAAAGACAAATTTATTTTATTTGCTAAATTGGGTATTTAAATCTTATTTCTGACAACACCACCTATGGCATATTTATTGATCATTTAAATGTGACAAATCACGAGCAATTTTCCATAAAAATCAAAACCCTAATGTTATTATGAAAGTATGCAAGCCATGCAGTCTTGGCTTTGAAGAACTATGATAAATTAAATTATTTTCCGTGTATTATGGACCTAGAAATAAGTTAGCTCAAATAGGACCAGAAGCATATTCAAAAGTTGGCATGTAAAAAAAGCGTAATCTTATAATCAAATAGATTTCGTGATTACTGGCGACTTTCAGTATGAGTCAAAATTAAGCAAAAAATCACTTTACAATTAGCCATGTGACGTGGAAGATTTAGACAATGAAGTCTCCGATACGTATAAATTTTAAAGTTGTAGCAGACTCAAATTCACATAAATTCTTCAGTTATGCGACTTCAAAGTCAACTCAATTTATGAGGTACTTGCCAAACTTGTAATAGGTACCAACACCATGATTACTAGTGGAATGTGATAATGGATGCCAGAGTCTAGAGATTTGCTAGATTAAGATGTGCTAAGAATTATTGTCATCCTTAATTTTGATGAAATTTGCCCTATTTACAAATTACGATGTTTGTGCTCTTTAAAGTCTTGGTTAATATTGTATTTTTTGAGCGAGCTCTAAGTCATTGTAAAAAGCTAATTCTAAAACTGCTTTATACGCGCTCGTACGTGAGATATCATTGTCCAGCTGTCTCACATATCTTGGCCAAAGATATTGTGCCCACTCCTATTGATGTGTTGTCAGTAAGTACGAAACCAATATGTAAATAAGCTATTGCCTATTTTTCATGATGGCATTGACGTATCATTCTGGTTCTATTTGAACTAATTTGTTACTAGGTAAGCAATACATTATGCATAATAATATATCTAGTAATTAATTTAGCATATAGTTTTTTTAACACCATGAAGACCCGTGCTATTAAGACAACATTGAAAGTTGAAGAATATTTCTTGACTTTTATATTCAAGGCAAGTGCATGAAAATAATGATCTTTCATAATGGAACAAAGTAAGACAAATAAAAATTAGTAAATATTTTGTTAACTGCACTTCAAATGGAAAAAAAGTGTCGATGTAATGTTATATACAACAAAAGAAAATGTATTCATTTGGACATTCGGACGCATTTCCATCTTTTTAATTTACCCACAGATAATAGAGGAAAACTGAATTGATCTTTATTACTGTTCAGCGATTTTAATTTTTCACTGCCTCTTACAAACGTCATGAACGTTTACACCCGAGGTTGCACTGTTAATTTGAATGTTGTCATTACACGCAGAAAATTTACATAGAAATTCAGAGAGAAGATAAAATCAATATCTTAAAATATTTCTGCGAGTTCATATTGAGGAGAACAATGAAAATCTGCAATCGATCCTTCATTTAATTATTAAATGCCTGAAATGAGTAATTGTTTACATACATAAATCGTTCAAGATTTGCTCTTGATTGTGATCTAAACAAGCAGGGAAGTATGGGATGTTGCAATACGGAAAATGGCACGTCCAAATGACTTTATAACTTTCTGAAGTGTCTACATACAGTGGTCATTTTTTGACTTTCAGTCTGGCTGCTTTGGATTGTAGCAGTAAATAGTTGATTGATGCAAATTTTAGCACAAATTTAAACGTAACAGCTTGTGAATAAGTAAAATACTTTACTATTGCATTCAGTATAAATGCACAACATTTCATCTAACGCTTTAGACATAAGAAAAGATGAATCAATTTATTTCGATAAAAAATAATTGTATAGTTCCTTTTTTGCGCTTGACTTGCAGAGTGCTTTTATATCGATTCATAAAAATTTGCGAAGGAAAGCAAGAAAAGCTGGATCTACTCAATAGTTCCTGAAGAACAAACAATGAATGAACAACACCTAACTGTAGTTAAATAAAATTTAATTTCACAATTTGTACTACGTTCTAGCATCTTTGACAGTTATTTTTTGTGAATATAAATGTTACACAAGCAAAATTAAAATTCAGATATAATACTGTTTCGCAAGACATTACTTGTACAGCTTTTTGCAAGATTCATAAAATCTGTTTACTATCAATATACATAATTCTTTAAATTTTACTTATAATAAAGTTTCTGACCAAGTATTCTAGCTTAAGCAGATTTACAACTCCATTGATTTTTTTTACTTAATGGCAAAACTTCGACCTCAAACGTGTCAGATGAGTAAGCATTAAGCGTTGCTTAAGTTAGCGGGAATGCCGACCAACAAATGGAATTTATTCACTCGTTTGAACTTTCTTATGCAAGATGATCAACTAACAATGCGCGAAGTTAAATTAATTCAAGGTTGAGTCAAATTTGGACGAGTTGAATGAAAAAATGACCAAAAAATATTTCAACAGAGTGGAATATCTATATTTTACTGAAGATTTCTACCGTGCAAAATGTTGAAGCGATAGGAATTGTAAATTTTTTTTGAAATTTTAACAGAAATAGCACTTTAGAAGTTGTTTTGCAAGTACAAAAGGAACTAATAGCAAATGGATTATTTAACCACAAGGCTAATTGGCAACCTTCTAGAGAATCACACCTGTTCTCGTGAGGTAAACGTGTGGGTAACCAAATTTGGGTATTCATTTTAAAATGATAAATTTAAATATTTACTTTTGGCCGATTTCGGAAGTAAATCCAATGGTTTTTTATGCTTTGCATCAAAAGCTACTTTAACCTTTATCAAGGTAAGTTATCAAGATCATTAAAAAAAATTCAATTCAAAGAATATTTGCAGATATTTATTTGCTACCACTTCATTTTAAACAATATTGCTATAGATCAATACAACTTTTCAGTAAATTTATCTGTGATATCCCGAATAATAACCCGCGATATTAAACAACTTTATTTAAATAAACATAACAAGTTAACTTGTAAATATCATATCAAAACAGCATTCATAATAGTCATAATAAATAAGACGCAGTCTTATGACAAAAGTATTATATATTTTGAGGAAAGATAAAAGCACCCTAATAAGAAAAAGACAAAAAAGTGATGAACGAAATGTTTTCCAATACTCTCGTTTAAAAAGTTAACTCCACTTAAAGATGTATTACTTATAAAAATATTGAAGAGCACAGCCAAACATTTTACATTCCTTAAACCATTTACCTATTATTCCAATTTCCGTTGTGATGTTCTTCAAGTGATTTCATTTCCCACGCGAAATACTAGTATTATTGTCAATTACTAGGCTTTGTTTATATACAAATATTTTTCTTATTGCTTCACACATGAAAAAAAGAGAGATTTTGTCAAATACAAATTATATTTCTTTCTAATTTTATACTAAAATATTTATAAGAAAAAGGATTTTTAATGAAAACCGACCAAAAATTTCACAATAACATAGCGATTATGAAATTGATAATAATGGATGGTGTGACAACGGGGAACGCCAACTCTGTAGAGTTTCCACATTTTAACTATACTATATTGAGAATATATCACTTAATAAGCGTATTACTAATTGAAATATATATATATATGGGTTATATTTCTAAAAATTAGTTGTTTGAATATGTAGATTGGTGTCCAGAAAGCACCGTTAAAATTTAAATTAGACAACAATTTCGTAATTTTTACGTTAAGGCACGAAAAGATAGTTGTTTACCGTTTTCAATGTGTCATTTAAAATATATATTTAAGCTTAGTTAATGTGATTTATTTGCCATAAACTAACGTTGTCTGCACAATTTGTGCATTTGAATAGTTTTGCAATATGTAAGTATAAATAAGCAATGTTACTTGGATGATTTTTACGAATTGGCAAATTTGCTAGCCCAGAGTAGAATATAATAAAGCTTAAAACAACTTAATGTCGAATTATTTTCCTTTTCAATTGATCAGGTCAATTATAAAAAGGATATTTTTAAAAACTGACTTAAAAGGAATTTATTTGAACAACACATTTAAAATGAACGTTGTTCATAGCACAAAAAGGTCGAGCATGAAAATGACTTTACCTTATAATTGTTTTCAGTCAAATTGCTTATTATAAAAGGCCGGGAATTCATCTGAGTGGACAATACGCGAAAATAGTTTGTTATTGCTGGTCTCACTAATTAATGTTCAATAAACCTGCATCATCTACAGAACAAATTGCGTAGGCCGATCACCTGGATAGTTTACAAAAAGACAGAGTGAACATTGAATTAAAATTCGGGTGTTGATTTGAATCCATATATGCGTATAATATTTTCAACCATTTGCATTTAACCTTGAGGTATATTTATTTTTCTTAAATTTATTAAAAGTAAAAATATTGTGATATTTCATTTTTCTTATCACGCTATTTCCAAAATGAATTTAAATTGGAAGTTGTCATAGATGGTTTCAACAGTTAACTTGATTGAGATTGCCTGCTTTGTGGAAGACAATCTTATAACAAAAGAACATTTACAAGTAGATCGGTCTTCTCCATTTGTTTGTCGAGGCGTGATCAAGGCGTATGTAAAATTGGTCAGATGCAGCTGCATGGGGCGAACGAAAACATTGCATTGAGCTGAGTCTTGTTTACTCTGCGTCATATCGTCGTCGAAACTCCTGAGGCCACAGCCAATGAAGGCTCCCAGATGGTCGTGTGGCTACCAGCAGCTACTTGAAAGTCCAACACACCCCATATAAATTACTGTAATAATGGGATGTGTCCTCTTTAAGAAAAACTTGTTGAAAAGAGCATACAACCCACATGTGGTATGACTGCATAGGCTAGATATGCGCGGCTCATATCATACAGACTTGCAGTTACGTTACCACATAAATGGTTTGGAAATCCTTGAAGAAATTTCTAAATCTTTCGCCTGATTTATGCATGCAGACAAAGCATGAGCGTGTTTGGAGTGTCAATTGGACGTGATATATGTAAGTTAGTCTTTTATTCTGCTTTTCGAAAATGCATAAATATTTTTATTTGTATAATGCAAAAGCATATTGCTTGTACCGAAAACGAACTTCATTTTATCCTTGACCATGTTAACAGTATTATCCATTATAAAAATCTCCTAGTCAAGAAGAAAGCATATATTTTTGTGTAGATTTTGTTACCTGACTCTTTTTATGAAATTATTACTTCAAATAACACATGTATATTGAATTTACCTATTTAATAGCTATTGAATCAAAACAATTTATTTGCACTTAATTCCCTTATGTCAACAACAAATGGTTATGATTATTATACTTTACTACACTCGTTATTCACACATTTCATCGCTTGACTATGGTCTTCATTAATTTGTCTTAGAAAGCATAGGCATGTTTTAAGAAGAGCCTAATTGTGCAATTTAATGTTAATGAATTTTTATATAATTTTTTGCGTGCATATGCATTAAATATGACTCGTGCATGGTAAATACGTTATGTAACACTGAACCTAAGTTAAAAAGAAGCATAAAAGCCAAATGCAATAATTAAAGAAACGTCTTATTCGATCAGTTAAAAGGACATTATTCATGCTCTGTAAATGATTGCGTTCATTTAATTTAATAATACTGCTATATGTGGAAGCGGAAAGGCAACTGGGAGTTTTTGCAGTCCACTTGGGAAATCAACATCTATTTAAAGCTTTTGAAACGATAATGAGTTGTTAGAATAGAGGGTCGCAAGTCAATACTTGCCACGTGATTCAATATTGAAAGCATATGAGCGAAGTCTGAAAAATGGATGTGCGCGACAATTTGACCTTACATAGCTTATTCAGTTAGTCCGCAGTTAATATCGATTCTGACTTGACTATAAATGTTTATTACAAAATAAATTATGTTAATTCTAAACCGAATAAATTTGGCACGCATCTGGTCTGTTCTGTACTACGAACAGACCATTTAAAAGTGAGCGGTTACTTGATGACAACAATTTAATTTTTACACGCACCAGAAAAATTAAAGTAAAATAATGTCCAACGATAGAAGGTTAAATGTTATGCAAAAATCGTTAGTGTTCAATGAAAATAATAGTATACACAAATTGTTAGATATCAAACGAATGACTGATCCCCACATCACAACTTCTCGCAGTATAACAGCTCTATCGAGTTTATTAGAAAACAGTGTTATGGCTCTTGTGTTGCTAAACACAGACTACAAGTATTTTAATTCGGAATTCATTGTCATAACCACGGTTTAATAGCTCTTCATAATTTGGTAAACATAAAATATAACTTGGCTGAAAAATAATTTGGTGCGATACTGAAAAATGTAAAATTGTCTGATCCTTGTCTTGAAAGACAAATGATTGCTTCATATTCTTTTTTCGTCAGAAAATTATCAGGACACAATTTTGTATTCTAAATCGGTCCACAGCCCATCAAAAGTTATAAAAACATATCAAAATATCAAGTGCGGAGCATTATTTTAATCGGTTTATTTATACTTACAGTTACGTGATTTCGTAAAAGATATCTAACGTTTAGCTAGATAGGCGTGTAATACTCATGCGTGCGTATAGGTGTCTATAACTTACAAGTATCTAGTTAAACATAACTAAACATACATGTAAAACCAATTAAGCGAAACTCCAGTGGCTGATTGATCATATATTCATTGCATGCACCAATTAATTAGTTTGCAATTATCATATGAAATGAAGCAATTAAGGAGGACATCACAAGTTACTTCATTCACCATATTAGGCCAATGTAAATGATGAAATAATAAAGCGAGACGAATCATGCAAGCGTGAAATTTAACTCAAATTACTTGATCTATAGTCATGACTGGCTAATCTCATAAAAGTTTCTAAAATTTCATTAAAATGACACACATCGTTTATGCTTATATGTATATCTGACTTGTAAGTATTTAGCTCAATTAAATTGCATACAAATGCATATATATCATATTGGAGTTTCAATGACTGAATGTGAATTTGCACGCAACAGATATTTATTTTATTTCTTAAATCAAGGCTGCGAGCTTGAAGTAAACACCAATCCTATTGTATTTAACCCTTTGTCGACAACCATGGCACAACTACCGCTAGTCGCACGCACTATGTTATGCGACGACTGGTTAAATATAATGGGATTGGCGTTTACTTCAAGCTCGCAACCATGATTTAAAGATTTGGTACCACCACCTACGTAATCAACTAATGTTTAATTATATTATTCTTTAAATCATGTTTGCACGCTTAAAGTAAGCACCAATCTCACTGTATCTAACTAGACCCACAACATAGCAAAACCACCGTCAGTCACTAATATTATTTGCCAATTTTCTTAATATGTAAAATTGTGTAATCAGGGATCAATTCAGTGGTAGGAAAGGAGGTCAAAAATTTATAAAAATGCCTGTAGTAAAATAGCGCTAGTTTAGGCTATTTAAAACCTGAAATAATCTAAATTTAGATATGAATTAAATAAGTGAATTACCGACAAGTAATTTTCGAATTGATATCTTATGAAAAAATGAATTTTGCAAAGGAGGGATATAACTAAGATAAAAATCCATTAAAACGTCTCCAAATTAATAAATGCTATCAGATAAGAATTAAAAGACGACATTCTGAGGGATTGTATTGCAAATAATTGATTAACTGGTAGTAAATGTACAAGCCTACTAGTAAACTAAAGTTAATCCAATATGCTTAGTCTTTTAATGGTGCTTGTTTGATATTCTGACTCGTGAATAGTTTCTTTAAATCAAGTTTGTGAGCTTGAATTAAGCACCAATCCCATTGCATTTAACCAGTCGTCGAACAACATAACAAAACTACCGCCAGTTGTGAATAGTTTATTTCTTTCATTATTAAATACTATGTTCAAAATTTAAGGTTTCTTAACGTTAAAGATTTTGAAATACCAATTTCGTCCGTTGCGAATGGTTGGACTTGAAATAAACAAGGATCTCAGATAAAATATCTTTCTTATAAATATAATTTTTTTAAATCTTTAACCATTACTCCTTAATTTGACATCCAAAACGGTAATGCCCTCCATGATCATCATTCGATCGTAAATTGATGTTATCTGATTTGATTAGTCAAGTTTAATAATTTGTTAAAAAATATTTTAAAAGTACAATGGAAACATTTATTCGTGATACATCCATTTTTCTGCCATTATTGTGCGTTTGTAATTTGAATTGTGAAATAAATGTGTATAAGTATGCATTCATTATAAAGCAAAAATTTAAAAGGGCCATTTCACTTTCGGCAGAACTTAACTCGACTGTAAAGTCTGGTGCTTTATAAAGTCAATCTTTTGAAATAAATATGGATAAAGTTGGATTAAAAAGCTATAATAAACGAAAACTTGGAAGTGTGAAAGTACATTCTGGGAAACGTGGGTATGCATACACACACGCACACAAGCACAAACAATTACCAGTTTATATTCAAAATATGCCCAAAATTCTTTCGTTTATTTTGCCTGGGGTAAAGAATGTTGCGAACAACGGCCTCAGAAGTTCGTAGTTCATTTTCGTTTTTGGCTTTAAAAAATACTTGGAAATCCACTTGATTTATGGTCCGATTTTTATAAACGATGTATTTAGCTATTATTTATTAGTTTTTGCGCACCTAGTAAAAAATTAATACGTGAATTCAAGAAAATTTTAAACTACGCACAACTGGCATAGCGAAGAACGTTTCCGCAATAGCTGGACACATTATTTCTTAAATTCACACTGCAAATCAGGCGTATTTACAAGTGTGCTTTAAATCTCAAAATGTTGCAAATATGTCTTTAGCGCGAATTTCGTGGCTTATTGATGATCTATATTCTGCATTTCTCAAATAAACGTATTATCTTATAATCTTACAGCTTCGGTTTCTTTAAAATCGCAATCTTTTCGTGCTTCACAGTACAGTTGTTAAATTTTATTTTACCAGTCTGAAATTGCAGCTACTCTTTTGGAGATAATGTTACATTTGTTTTACTTGCTAAATCTACCTGTTGATTCTACTTAATTGCAACCAGTCGTATATTATTTTTTGTTGTTGAAATATTTGGTTGGATGGTGAAAAATCTCAAAGTAAACTGCCAAATCTTTTCTAATAAAAAATTTGCAATACTTGTGGATACTAAATGGGGCCAAAACACAATATTATTTCGGAAGTATATAAAATTGGTCATTGACTGAAAAATATGCGTTGTCCTTGATACCAGTACGAAGTAACCTTAAGTTTTAGATTTAATCTAAAAAGGATCGGTCATTGCATTTGAGGAACAGTTCACAGAATTAATAAATAAGTTTTTTTATTGGCAATTGAAGGATATAACAAGAAATTATTTTCCGCCAAGAAACCGATATCACGTACTCTGATGATGATCAAGCAAGGTCGAACGCGTCAGTGCGTTGCGGCTGGCGGTGTTTTTGTTATGTTGTTCGACGACTGGTTAAATACAATGGGATTGGTGTTTACTTCAAGCTCGCAAACTTGATTTAAAGAATTTTTACCACCACCCGCGCAAACAATTATTGTTAAATTGTATCACGTTCATGTCTGTCCACAAAGTTTTTGAAATACGAAGTTTTTACCTCATGCTGAATTGATACTGATAATTACTGTTTTAGTAACAAAATATTATGCTTTAAATGAAATTTTCTGTTAATTAACTAAACATCAACCGATTTGCTAGAGTTGTTGCTACACAAAACATGTAGTACGTTATCTATCACAAATGCGCACATAATAAATTTATGCGGAACTGTGCACATCACTTTCGTGATAAAAGATTAATTAGCACTCGGCCGTAGTCCTGTGAATGTTAAACGACTTTTTATGTACTTCAGGAGCTTCCTTCTGACGGATTGGTCGTTTTGTGAATTTGTTTATTCGCCGTAAGTGCATTAAAGGTATGAAAAAACCCGATTTCATATTTTGTAAATGAGTTAGCATTTTGACTCAAGTTTGCAAAGCATTGTGTCATTTTTGGCTTAATAATGTACATGCCTTCATCTAAATTCAAATAAAATTTCTCCTAAATTTAGAAGCAGTTAAAGAATGAGAATCGTTTATTTGTTTAATTTAGCATAGATCTTAGTTCTGCCAGAGGAACCTTGATAATTGTTTCCCAAAATTTTCAGTGTGACACTTGTAATACTTTAATGTTAGTTTTGTTGTTGGTAAAAAGTAAATTTCTGGTATATGTTGCTGTGTATTCATAAGTTCATTCTTTGATTAAGCTCTTATTTCTTTATATTTTATTCTAAAGCTGTGGTACTTCAGGTGTATATTTAAAAAAAATGTGGTTACTACGTAGTAAGAGGGTTTTTTTTGGGGCTGATATAATAGTTCTTTATTAATAATTGATTGCGCGTGTGGTGGTAACAATTCTTAAAATCGAGCTTGAAGTAAACACCAATCCCATTGTATTTAACCAGTCGTCGAACAACATAACAAAACTACCGCCAGCCGCAACGCACTGACGCGTTTCGACCTTCCATGATCATCATCAGAGTACGACGGCAAACTGACTATCGAGGATCAAACCGCATTGAATACATATGGAAATAAAATTTAGATATGCGGCTCTCACCTCTAGCAGTCTCGCATACATTGAACTTGACTGGAAATGTCGGCTGCACAATTTCTATGCTAGAGGTGAGAGCCGCATATCTAAATTTGATTTCCATATGTATTCAATGCGGTTTGATCCTCGAAAGTCAGTTTTCCGTCGTACTCTGATGATGATCATGGAAGGTCGAAACGCGTCAGTGTGTTGCGGCTGGCGGTAGTTTTGTTATGTTGTTCGACGACTGGTTAAATACAATGGGATCGGTGTTTACTTCAAGCTCGCAAACTTGATTTAAGGAATAACAGTTCTTTGTTTCATTGAAAGCATTATATGCTTGTTTAACTTGACTTCTTGATTGACATCAAGAGATAAGAAATTATCGAAGCTAATAATCTTAATCATTTACAAAAAAAGCGATCGATCCCTGTCCTGGTTTTCGAGAAGATATATAAAGACGCTTGGCGCCGTGATAGTATATAAGATATAACATTATTCATTTTCACAATGATGCAGAAAGAGGCGTTTCATATATAGATGTCTGTAACAATTTGTCCGAAGGCGGAAATTATTTAAATGGTACGGACCTTTGATGGGTCAACCTGTTGTTTTGAACTAGCTTGGATTGGAGTATCGCATATTCCGTTTTTGATGTGAGCTTAATTACGGGATTATTTGGCAGATTCTGAAAACCGTTTCTAATTTTATATTTCATACAGGTTGCAACTTACAATTGTTGAGATTGTCATAAATGCCATCAAGGAAGAGATAATTCGCAGAATAGGCATCTAAATGAGCTGTGATTCTGAACTCTCAATTTGGCAATGAATATGAATGAATTCTGACGAACTAGAGCGTATTCGCATTTATTTGATATATTAATATGTCTGCTCCTATACTTTTGTAAATCTGAATTTATGATCTACTCTATTAGCCGATTACGTTGATGCAAGTCGTGGTGATTCCCTTGATATAAGATTTTGCTGTCGGCTATTTATACTCATAAGAATTTTATTTTTGTTTAAATTAGCTTGAGTGAAAAGTGAGTGAGTGGTTTTCTATTAAATTTGACTGTGATGCTAATTTGGTCTGTGTTTATTTTAATAATAATTAATTACTTTAACTTATTTGACAAATGAAAGATAGAGCTCAGTTATGGATATGAACATAACAGTTTCAAGAGAAAAGTCGAATGAGTTACACCAAACGAATTGTGTGATAATTCAGGCTGATTATTATTTAAATTATGACAACAGTTAGTTTTTTGTCAGCATCTGATGTTTTTCCTTTCTAAGACGCTGCAGTATACTCTAGTTATAGTGCATATGAAGAATCCTAATAACTTTTAATCAAGTTTGTAATCTTGATATAATCACCTGATGCACTATGTACATGTATTTGTCAGTATAACCTAAATATATTATAGTGTGGAAAAAGGCCATTCATCCAGTAGACCGTTTTCGTCCTTCTTTGGAACTCGTCGCATACTGACTAGAATTTGCCGAGGACAGGACTTCAACCTGGGCATGTCTGCTTCGGAATCTGGTGCTTTAACCCTTGTCCTCATTTCCAGTGGTTGGTATGAACTATGTTGAAGTCTAAGGAGAAAGGGACCAATCTGCACCCAGTCTGATCGATGCGTACTTGGAAATGGGGACCAATCTGATTTTTGCGAAACTGATAGTGCACAGCGACAACTCACGAACGCAAATCAATATATGAAGCTCGCACTCCACAAATTTACAAAGGATAAAGTGAAAAACTAGCTTAATACACGGTTTTGATAGTAATTAAATACATAATATTTGTTAACTCTTCATAATAACGAAATGTACTCATGTATACATGCATTTGATGTAGCACAGTTTGTAAAAAAGTCTGATCAAATTACCATTGACTGCAGGGAAAGGATAAAAACACATATGATCTTGTGTTTCATGTTTAGTAGTGGATTATCTGTAGGATGTGGCAATTAGCCCAAAAACCAATGCGTAGCTTATCCAGTCATGGTTAATAGATAGTCAGTTGGCCGTCGTAATCTGATGATGACAGTGGAAGGTCGCGAAGTACGTGTGACTGATGCGAGTTTTGCTATGTTGTTCGACGTCCGGTTAAATAAAAATGGATTAGTGTTCACGACAAGTTCGCAAACTTCATTTTAATAATTGTTACCATCACCTGTGCAATCATCTATGGTTTAATTGTATTCTTCGTCGGTATATCGAGCGACCTTGCGATCGTCCTTTTCAAAGTCTGTGCTTCGTATTTACTTTGGCTTATTAAATCAATAGTAGATTCAATTTCAAATGAAGTCGTTGCTAATGAGACTTTAAAGCGTATTCACCATTTATAATATGTATTTATGCCCTATTTAATTGTGCTATGCATATACGTCATATGATAATTTCTGCTTTAATAAAATATTTATTTTTACAAAAATTACTAAAAAGTGTGTTTTCATGTTTATGTCTGTGCTTCTGAAAGACAGCTTTGTTTTTTTGTTTTCTGTTGCGTGATAACAAATATGAAGCTATCTTAACTTTTTGAAATATAAACAAAAAACGGGCACTTTGCTGTGACGCGATCTTGCAATAATTAAGTCATTTTCAACTGTGTTAGAGAGACAAGCTCTTCTAATTAAGATATTATTTAGTATGCTAGGCAATTCTCCACTTTCTTCAGCTCATTAATGTTAACTAATCCTTTTTTATACGATGCTTCAAATTCAGAATGAACTATCTATTCGCAAATAAGGAACTTTCAGTTAAAATGGCATACAAGTTTGCACATCACCGATTATGTAGCAGAAAATATTTGTTTTCAATATACTAGAGGCATGGATAATAAGTCAGCTAACTTTTATTGGAAAGCCTGTTTCAACAAAATGTGCACATTAAATTTATATATATATATATGCAATTATACCCACTATATATTTTGGTGAGCAATGTGGATAATTGGATGGTAAAAACATCTATACGAATATGTATACCAGCAGCAGTGGAGTAATCTTCTTCTAAAGTCTTTAAAAATGCGATTTCTAAGCCCTTCAACTATATGTAATATATAGAACCTGTAAGGGGTTCCAACACAATGGTTTTCAAAGTGCCGTGCCAGTATTCAGATGTTGGTATAATTTTCAATTTTGATTAAATTCAGTCTATTTTGAAATCCATTCCATTAGTACCATGGCTTGAATCGGAATTTTGAAAGCCATTTTATTGATAACTTTTTCAGACTTGGTAAGTATTATATATAGTAAGTTGGTTTTAAATTTGCATTTTAGAAGACTTTAGAGGAAGTCATTATATAAATGATTGAATATATTTTCGTATAGGAGATTGTAACGTTTACCTGTCCCACATTTTTTGAACAAATATATAGCAGGTGGTACGTGATACCCGCTCCATCGAATGAGTGGCCAGTAAGCATAAAATGCATGTGTACATGAGATTTTATCTTCCGTTCATGATAAATTTGGTTTATCATTCTGGTCTTTATTGAACCCATTTATTGCTAGGTACGTAATACCTAATGGAGAGTTAGATTCGGTTTATGTTTCTATGTTAGTAGCCCCCAAGAAGAGCTTCGTTTTTTATTGTTTCAATATAAATGTAATAATATCAAAAAGGGTAATTATTTTGAATAACAGACTTAAATATTCAAAAACTATCTTTTGATTCTACTTTAATTCTTTAACAAACTTCTGCCATCTTTTCACTTGGCAGTTCAAGTTTAAATTAATGAAGAATAAACCTATTTAGCTATACGATGTTTATTTAATACATTTATTGAATATACGAATTAATAGTAGCTACTTATATAATTAAACTAACATTGGTTGCGCGGGTGGTGATAACAATTATTATAATCAAGATCCTGTCCGCGGCAAATTCTGGCCAATACATGATGAGTTCCCAATAAGGACGAAACCGGTCTACTGGATGAATTGCCTTTTCTACACTATACAATTCTTAGTTTATACTGTTATATGTAAGTAATTAATGGGTCAGGTGTTTATATCAAGACCGCAACCTTGATTATAATAAATAGTAGCTACTAACAGTAGAAAGAAATATTTTCCATTATAGCTTTAAACTGAAACAAACAACTGTGTGAAGCGAAACCATGCGATTAAAGCAAAGTAAAATTGCAGGATTAAGCTATATATATATATATATATATATATATATATATATATCGGTATAAATAAAAAATCATATGAGATTAAAAAATGAAAACCATCAACGTGACAAATATTTTCTTTATTCGACAATCATTTGGTATTTGGCAGGACATACACAGCTTAGATTCTGACTGGGATACATTTGATTCAAATTAATATAACTTATCATCTTCGCCATTATAGCCACGTACTGCATGTTATTTAATGATATGTTTCAACAATTATTGTTGTCAGTCGAAAATCCAGGTGGATCGTACTTGGTATAGCTTTCGAATTAAAGTATCAAAAAGCCATTTATGGTCTGTTGTTATAAGTCAGACACAATGCCATTTTGGGAAGTGATATATGAAATAAAGTAAACTGATAGTATTTGATTATGAAGAAGTCGTCATTATAAACTAAGCTATGCATCAGATAATAAAGACTATTTTTAGCTAACCGATTTTGTCCATATTCGACACTTATCATGTAGTTCCCAAAATGGCTGTGGCCGGTTTTCGAATCCACAAATATGTGGCTTAAACACTTACAACCCATCTTCTTCGCGATCATAAATGCGAATTGTGCGCAAATTTTAATAATAAACCAACGTGTCTTTCTTTGTCAGTCTTTCTTTCAGCTGGATTTTATTTTGTCATTTTCTACCTAAAGCCCCTACTAGCTTTCCTCTATAAATTCTGATGGAATCCGCATAAACAACCCAACCAATATTGATAAAGTCAACAAGGTGTTTGTCATGAATGTGTGCATGCATGTGTCCGCACGTGTACACTTGTCAAATTTAAATTTAAGTGGCCTCATAATGAATAATTACAGTTTAAATTATAAGCTTACGATATGCACGTGTGCCTGTGTGCTTAGAGATGTGAAGAGATCTGTGAAAAGTAATTAACTGCACATGTGCGGTTAATTAAGTAAAATAATGTGATTATTATCAATTCCTTTGTGCTCATTTCAGACGTTATTTTACGCCAACTTTGTTAGGCGACATATTTACAAATGACATCTCTGATTAGGAAGGGGGCGTGAAAATGTGATTTCTGCAGTCGAAAACTTTAGCCAGGGGAAATAATCAAGAGTTAGTGAAATAATCAGCTTAACTAAAATAAGAAGTTACAATAAATTAGGGCCAAATTTGGTATACAGATAATTACACACCGATAGAAATTTTATGGTAATAATGTACAGCTTGGGCTATATTTAACTGAAAATTCTATATTAAGTGTTACACCTCATGATGGATCCAAGGTAATAGATACAGTAAGATAGCAAGTAAACAAAGTGTAATAATATAATCTAAAATTGTTAAGAGATTAGCGAATCAGAAGTTTAGGGTTTAGTAACATCAATCCCCATTAGATAATCCATCTTCGAACGACATAACAAAACTACCGTTATGTTGTTCGAAGACTGGTTAAATACAATGTGGTCGGTGTTTACTTCAAGCTCGCAAACTTGATTTAAAGCATTGTTATCACCACCCGCGCAATCAATTTTTGTTAAATTGCATTATGGTTAAGAGATTGTTAATTATTGTTTTCTCGCCATGAGTTAGCTACTCTTACTTCAACCTGCTTATAAGGCTTAAAGTGTAAACTGAAATTCACAATTGCTGACCGACATGAAATTTGTCTAAATGGAACAAATTGTTATATAATGCAGCTAATGCGTGTTGGATTAGTTAAAAACACACTTAAAAGTAATTTTTCGTCTCCTTGTAATGTCTACTAATTTCAGCATGTATTGCTTTCCGAGGACAGAAGAACTAAGTCATAAAGTGAAAACCGCTATTCAAAGTTCCTATACCTGCAGAAATTTTGTCTGGAAGCAGCAAATTGGAACAAAATGCACCTCTTGTGAGGTAAGCCCTACCAAAATATATGCTTAAGTTATTTTGTCTTCTTTGTAAGACCTGCTAATTTTAACTATTATTACTCTCCCAGTTCACAGTGACTTATAATGTGCAAAGTGAAATCAGGGATTCATGTTTTCTGCCTACTAGATTTTTGTCTGAAGACAATCAATTGACGTAATGTGCAACAAAATCGAGTTTAGATATCTAAATGCATAGATTTCAGTGAATTTTAAATTCATCCTAAAGTCTGCTAATTCCAAATTGTATATCGTGACCTTCTTTTAATTCAACCAACTGAAGTGAGACTTTAGCTGAAGAAAAAGAAAACGTGATATTTCTCAAATTTTTCCTTAAAAGTTTTAAAAAATATTTATCTTTTTTTCATTTTAAAATAAAAAAAATATTGCATGATTATTGATTCTTACCAAAATGCTGTACCAATAATGTTAAATATATTTTGCTTGTCGATAACGCGGTTTCGACAGTTTCAGTAGTTTAAGCCGCTAATATACTATTCATTTGATTATGACGGTAAAATTATTTTGTAAGTCATCCAACATAATCACGAGAATCCATTGCTTCCTAACAACTTTCTAGTTTACTATCAATGTCATAAAAATTTTCTAAAATTAAAATGATATAAATCAAATTTAGTTCTTGTTTATTGCTTTTCTAGTAAGATAAAAGTCATTTCAATTGCAAATTTCGTAATGAAATTCTTCACAAATGGAAGCAGTTGATGGTAAAATATTTTAGTAGTTTATTTCGATTTCCTACATATCCCAATATTCGTTCAAGTGTGCTTACCCATAAAAATATATAGTGACAAATTTGAAATGATATAACAGCTAAGATGATATATTTTATGGCATGAGCACACCAGATTACAAGATAAGTTAGCATGCTTGAAATTGATGTTTAAAAAAGTTAAATTATACATCAAAGGCTGAAAAGATAATGTCTATAAAAGAATTAATGTGATTTATTTTGATTTTACAGTATAGAAATAGCAAAGTTAATTTTTTCGTGCAAATCATAACAGAAAAATGTTTTTTTAATGAGAAAATTTATTTTTCCCTTTAGGAGTTAAATTTAATTCAAGTAAAAGTTTGATGATTATATATTTGAAAATGTGCAAGTATAATTTTCTTTAACTGTTATTGTCTATTCAACAGAAACAATGACTACAGCTTTTCAGAACACGAAACAGTTTAGTTAAGCGGAATACATTTTAGACAGCCTGTTTAACCTATCTGATTTTGCGTCATTGTTAATCAGGTCTGTGATGAAGAATTAAACTCGTGAATAATCCACTATTTTTCGCAAAGATCACAATTTAAAAATTTTAAATAAAATATTAATTATAGTCAAGGTTTGAAAGTTGCTATAATCACCACACCCATTATGTACATATATATGTCAGTATGAACTAAGAATTGTATATTGTAGAAAAGGAAATTCATCCATTAGACCAGCTTCGTCCTTATTGGGATTTCATAACGTACTTGCCAGAATTTGCCGCGGACAGGACTCAAACCTGGGCACATCTGCTTCGGAATCTGGTGCTCTGATTATTGAGCGGTAAATTCCGAAACATACGTACCCAGGTTCGAGCCCTGTTCGCAGCAAATAATGGCCAGTACGTGATGCGTTCTTAGTTTATATTGACAAATGTATGTACATAATGGGTCAGGTGTTTATATCAAGATCAAAAAATGAACAGTAATTTTTAACACCATCCGCGCAAACTATGTTCGTTTAACCAAAATATTTATCGGCTTTTAAACTAATTCTTGTTTGATAAGTTGATGAATATGTAGTTGTGTTTTAAAATCTGTAGCTTGTTCAGCGTACAAAAAACTGATATTTTCAAATTTTCTGATTTGTTTAAAATATTAATTATTAATGCGTGAGTGATGGATAAAAAAGGTCAAGTTGTAAGATTAAAAATTTTATGCTTCTTAAAATTCTATTTTGAACGTTTAGTCAACAAAGTGGGATTTGATTTGATTTTAAATTTAACCATTAATTTTGTGGTAATCCGATCAAATTGTTGATCCCGACTTCTTGACATACGTAAGTCACATCTCTGCATATTTCTCAAATTTCTCAATATTTAAACTATTTGTTTGCAAATAAAACGTTTAAAAGATGTAGGAAATTCACAATTAATTAAAGCACAACCCTTAGAAACTTCAGTAATATAATGGGTAAGAATAAAATTAATTTTCACACAGATCATTTTCTCAATCACGTAAAGACTGTTACTGACCTTTTAAAGCCAATTATTGGATGCTATTATCATTAGTGCACTCTTTCTTTTGCGAAAGAAGAGGTGCAAAAACATATCTAAAAATTCATCTTGATTTTTATTAATTGAAATCTTGAGCAAACCTCCTGTCGTCCATTTTAAAATCAATTCATTTCGTGCTGATTTAAAATACCAGATTTGTCACAAAAACAAGAGTCTTTTAAAAATGGAACGGACCAACCCTAGTGAAAGAAGATTAATATAAAAATTAACTTGCTCTGTTTTAACGGCCACATCGTTATTTTATAAAACAAAAATAGTTTTAGTTTATGGTAGTATTAACTATATATATATATATATATATATATATATATATATATATATATATATATATTGTCTGTATAAGTTAAATATTTAAAAAATAGTAACAGTATTTCTTGTACTTTACCCGTTTCGTACTTATTGAGCTGTCCCTAGTAGCAGATAGAGTTGTTTCGGTCCGTATTACACCCAAATGCATTTGGTATGAATTCATAAAAATCTGCCTTTACTTAATACAAACTACGTATAATATTTACATTTAATATTTTCTTATAAAATTCCTTATTTCTTGCTATTGTTTCGTTGTGATACTAACAAATTTACGGTATGATGTTCAAGCTAATCCAAATTTAACTTCACAGAAAATTTTCCCCATTATCCATGAATCAATATCTGCTATCTTTTTCTGTTGCGTTGTTATCATAATTATGAATATTGATTGTACTCTTAATTATAAAAAAAATTGTGTATTGTCAAGTAGGAAATTGTTCTCCGATCAGAGAATCGCTGAAGATGGAATTTTTAGGCATCATCACCTCGTACATTTAACTTTTATCAGATTCATACTCTAGCGATTTATTTTGTTTTGAAATAAGTATTGCTTTATATTTTATTTAATTCTATAATACTTTAGGTTATATAAAGACGAATCGCAGAATGTAGCAAAACTACCATCTTTCAGACGTATTGACGTGTTACAACGTTCATTGATCATTGTTAGATTGCGATGGCAAACTGACTAGCGGAATAAAGCGGAAATACGTATATAATAAAAACAATTGGATTCTCGGTATTCAATGAAAGTAGTCTCACAAACATTGATTATTTATGCAATGCGGTTTGATTGTCGATTTGCCATCGCGCTCTGTTGATGATCGTAGAAAATCGGAACACATCAGTACGTCAGACCAAGGGAAATTTTTCTCTGTCGCGCAACTGGTTTGTCAAAATAGGATTGGTGTTTACCTGAAGATCGAAAATTTGATTTATTATGTTGTTATAACCACTCGTTCAGTCACTGATTGCTTAATTCTTTGTCTAATATACATGTAATGAAATCTACATAAGGTTTATGCCCGTGACTGCATAGAAATTTTGTGATCGACATTAACTGTCGAGTACAATGTACACGGTCTACTAGAAGTGAGAGCCATATAACTAATTAAACTTTGCTTATACATGTATTGCAGTTTGATCCCCGCTTGTCTGTTTGCCGTTGTGCGAAACGCGTCAATACGTGTGACTGACAGTAGTTTACCTATGTTGTCTGACTGGTTACGTAATATGGGTTTAGTCTTTATATCCTGCTCGCAATTTTGATTAAAATTATTGCTATCATGAGCTGCGCAATTATCGAGTATTTAAGTCGCAGTTTGTTAAATGTTTTTCTTGAGTGCTGGAAATAGTCGGTTCCAATAAAATGAACAATATAAATTTCATTATGACGTCATTAAAATGATGCAAATATACTCAGCGTAAACTGTAATCATTCTTAAATAAACTGATTAGGCTTTATCGGAAAATTAATTAAGAATCTACGATCATCTTATTATTACCAAGTATAGATATTCTTCAACAAAGTGGAAAAAGTCCCCGCTATTGCTTGCTTAATGTGTACTCTTGTACAAGCAATTATACAAGAGATAATCACAGGGAGATATTTACGTTGTGTCTGAGTTTCTATTTTTTGGACGGTAATTATAAGTTTTAATCAAGTGCTCTTTAAATTTTAAACTCATATCAGACACAAATGTCACTTTTCTCTAACAGGTAACCATTAACATAATACCGAATTTTAATTATCCTATAAAGGAGTACAATTAATGTCATGAGTACTCACATCTATTGTGTCTGCAACTAATGAATTTTATAGTGGATAAAGCCAAATTTCTTCAAATCAGTATTTCTTTGAAAAGCGACTTTAATTATGAATTAAGCTGGGAAATCTGTCAAATTTGCGGAAAACATTGAATTCTGTTAATATGATTTATTAATTTCAAGTAAACGATCTTACTCTAATTAAGAGTTTTCGGCTAAATTCAGCATTACCATTTGTCTAAAAATAAAAATAACTAAGACAGTATGAACGGAAAGAATAAACCTGTGCACATTGGTTTCTGTGCTCAATGAAATAACGTAGGAGCTGGTATTGCGCCCTTTCCCCACAATATATATATATATATATATATATATATATATATATATATATATATATATAAAAGTAATGTGAGAAAATAGGACGACACATTCTCCTATAGAAATGTGAAAACCTGCAGCAGTGAAGCTAACGTCATATAGCGTCTTCGACAATGCGATTTCCAAGCTAACACACTATCCATAATATATACACCGATTCTGTAAAGGATGACATCAATATGGTTATTATATCAGTACCCGACACTAACTTTATGGTACGCAAATTGAAATCCAGCATAATGGTATCATGTACCGACTCGGCAACCATAGTGTTATTACCATGTACCTTTTCGGTACCACAATGTTGGTATTGAGTACTGATACAATAATCATAATGTTGGAACTTTTTACAGACTCGTTATATATGTTATGGATAGTGAGTTAGCTTTGAAGTCGCGTTTTCGAAGAATTTATTAGAAATTAGCTTCACTACAGCAAGTTGACACATGTATAGGAGATTGTGTTGTCCAATTTTCCCACATTCCTCACCCAAATATATAGTGGTTAAAGAGCGTAATACCGGCTCCTACTGATGAGTCGCCAGTAAGCACGAAACAAATTTGCACAAGATTATACTTTCCATTCATGCTGTCTTTTATTTATCCATCTGGTCCTATTTTAACCAATTTATTACTATGTGCGCAAGGCCTAAGGCATAATTTCAAATATATTAGCTCTACGCCATAGATAGTGTCTAACTATTTTATTATAATACCCATACAAAGTTTTATATATAATTGATATTTATATTTTATAAGTCTGTGTCATTGATGTAGAACTTTCTGAAATAGAGTTTTCTGAGGTTTGGCAACCCTTTCAATTTGGAGTGTGATTTTGATCAAAATTAATTGCAATTTCAAAATTCAAGTTTTCGAACTTGAAGTAAATACCAGTTACATTGTATTTAACCAGTCCTCGTACAACATAACAAAACTACCGCCAGTGGCACGCACTGACGCAATTCGATCTTTCATGATCATCATCAGACTAGCAAGGGTTAAACAGCATTGCATAACTCTGGAAAGCCAAATTAGAGGTGTGGCTCTCACCCCTAGTAGTCTCGCAATCAGTGAACTTTGCTGGAAATATCGGCTGCACACTTTTATTCAGTCACGAAAATTTAAGTTTTGCAGCTTTTCCCACATATATAAATAGCTAATATAATCAAAAAATTATTGACTGCGCGGGTGGTGTTAAAAATTCTTTAAATCAAGTGCGTGCGACTGGCGGTTGTTTGGTTAATTTGTTCGACGACTGGTTAAATACAATTGGATTAATGCCTCTTTGAAGCTCGAAAACTTGATCTAAAGAAATTTTTCTAGTACCCGCACAATCATTTATCGTTAAACTGTGTTCAATTATTCGTTAACATATCAATTACAAATGAAAAATTATTTAGAAATGAGATTATTACAGAGTTAACCAAAATGGCGCAACGGATTTCAGGTAAGGGAAGATGAAAATTGAATTTGATGCTACCTGAATAATTTAAGTCGGAACCTTGGGTCTAAATGGATGCCATATGAGCTCGAACTAAAGCAAAAATAGACTAACCAAGTTGCATTAGTTATTATATAACTGAAAATTGTGTGTAGTATAGTGTGCGGCAGGGTGGCTCAGTGGTTAGAGCACCAGATTCCGAAGCAGACATGCCCAGGTTTGAGCCCTATCCGCGTCAATTTCTGGCCCGTACATGATGAGTTCCCAATAAGGACGAAACCGGTCTACTGGATTAATTGCTTTTTCTATACCAAACAATACTTAGTTTATACAGGCATATGTAAGTAATTAATGGGTCAGGTACTCATATGAAGACCGCAACCTTGTTTATAATAATATGTTCTCTTACCATCATGTCAAAATGATGACGTAATATATTGAAATTAAATTAAGATGATTTTAAAATTGAAATATTGGTGAAAGCATTGGTGGGTTCGATTTGTAACACAGAATTAACTTATGGCGAGGAAAGATAATTTAACGCATCAGAATCTAAAGCAAGCTCAAGTAAAAAGATTATTTGATTAAGATTGGTTTATTAGTGGCCTTTTAACTATATAACAATCCTTCCAAATTTCGTCCTTTAATTGTTATCTTAGTGAAATTAACGCTTATTTGGAACTTTTATCTTAATTAACTTCTTTTTCATATAGTTTTTACAGTTTCGTTAAGTTTTCTTGACTGATCATCACTTATATTAATTTATATCTTAATTAAGCACCTTATATTATTCAATGTTTTCATTTACCCCGAAAGGAATTTCTCACAATGCCCCTCCCTATCCATTGAGAACAGACTGATATTACATCATTTCAAATTATAAGTATAATACAATTAGTTTGGTGCGTGCAAACAGTAAAATAGCATCTTTTGACTACAGTACGTATGTATTAATAATGTTTATCGACGATTTATGAGTTCTTATGCACGCACACATGCAAAAACAAGACATGCACCCATCTAATGGAATAACAAAACCTGTTAAAAAACAAGGAAGTCCTAACTAAAAATCGATTAATTTGAGAAAAAGTTAACACTTGCATAGTTTGCCTGTCTTTAATATTTATTACTTATTTTGGATTGAGGTAATTAAATGTGTATTTGATTTATTGGACTACCAACCCTGAAACTTGATGGCAGCCTCATTTTCATCATTTCGCACGGTGAGTGTAAAAATATTTTAACGCACTTAAATATTAAATCAATCTAATTCCACTTATTTCTTTGTACACAGCAGATATGAGCATTAAAAAAATGTGTGACGCGTCTATCTAAAGAAGTCTGCTTTCTATTGTGATACTAACCAGTCAGAAATGTTAATGAAATAATTGAAGGAAATATCGCACTTGCATTATTAGTTAATTTCTAAGACTTCTGGTGTGTTGTGTCCAAAACATTTTCATTATGCAATGAACCGGGAACAATCCTGTACCAGTCACAACACTGCTCAGGTTATAATATTTTTAGCTAGTGCTAAACATATCAGGAAAATAGGAGAACGCTTCCGGAATATCTAAACACACTGTTTATAATAATAATGCTACTTTACAACACTTCTATTAGACAATCAGAGAATGACATTTACTTTGAGTCTGAATATTTATTATTTAGGCTGTAATTATTTTATAACCAAATGCCCTTTAAATTTAAATCTAAAATCAGATAGAATTTCCACTTTCTATTAATTGATATCATTAGCAATTTACATAAATTTAAATATAGTAAAATTGTGTATGTCTAATGCCGCGATTTTACACATCAACTTTATTTAGAGACAGTGAGATTTTATAGCGAATTTATCTTCATAAGGCCGAAATACTTGAAAGCAGGTGAACGTTGAAAAACATCTGTAGTTATGCAGTAAAATTGTCAAAAAATTAAATTATTTCAATCAACTTTGCGAGCCTGAAGTTAACACCAATCCAATTGTATTTAACCAGTCGGCAAATGAAAGGAAAAACTACCGCCAGTCGTCCGGCATTGACGCGTACGACCTTCCTTAGGTGCGCAACACCTAATATACGATTGCATACCTATTAGTTTTCCGCAACAAACAGTATCGAACTTTTATATATTTAATCGAATGACGCCATGTCTACCGCGAAATGATATAGCTGATATCGATCAAGACCAGAGAATATGAATTATCTGAAAGAAATGTTATTCATCAGTAGTTGTAATTTTCAAGTTTGGTGAAATTTTACATAACTTGATATCCATCATTTTGTTACCATGTACCGATTCAGCAACCATAGTTTTAGTACCATGCACCTTTTCGGGTGAATCTCATAAAAAAATAGTTTTTCTTATAAAACCCACGCTTATAACTTTTAAAGACAATAATTTTTGAGAAAAATATGTAGATTCACAACAAGCACAATATTCTTGTCTGCACTGTGATACGCTTCCTAACAGCTGAATTTTTATCATGCATCTATATTCTAATGAAAATTTTATATTTTAACGTACATAGTACAGTTCCTTTTATGCGTAACATTCATATTACGCACACACACACATCTGGTATTTTATTTATTAATCACTTACTTATTAGATAACTTGCTGACATCAACAAGTAAGAATTTAAGTGATCTGTTTCCAATATGATAGCAGATTAAAAAATTCATCAAAGCTGCTGCTGTTGATATATGATTCGTATTGTAATGGATAAAATTACATTTTCCATGTGGGCGTCAAACTTTATTAAGAAATCCGGTCTGACTTCGAATTCAGGTCTAATAGCATATTTATTTCAACGTCAACAGTCGACATATAATAAGTGAGTTTCACCTGATTATCAGAGAAATATTATTTTTCCATCGATTGCAACATATGTGACACTAATAACGGTAATGTTCGATTTTGATTTTAATTAGTATAAGCATATGTTAAGGCTTGATCCTATTTAGCCAGATTCAAAAGTACTTGATGATCACTGAATACAAAACACATACACTTGCTCGACTCATGATCATCGTCACGAGAACGACGAAAACAGACTAGCCAGGATTAAACCATACTCTATATATATATATATATATATATATATATATATATATATATATATTGATGTTTATTTTAAGCTCGCAAACTTGATTTAAAGAATTGTTACCACGACCCGCGCAATCAATGGTTATTTAATTTTTTTGCCTCTTTATATTTATGGCGAAACCTGCAAACAATTAATGTTCGTGACTGCATAGAAATTGTGCAGCCGATATATCCAGTAAAGTAAAATGTACGCAAGACATCTAGGGATGAGAGCCGCATCTTTAATTTTGCTTTCAAGAGTTAGGCATTGCGGTTTGACCCTCGCTAGTCAGTTTACCGTCATACTCTGGTGATGATCAGGGAAGGTCGAAAAGCGTCAGTGCGTGCGAATGGCGGTAGTTTTGTTATGTTGTTCGACTACTGGCTAAATACAATGGGATTGGTGTTTATTTTAGGCTCGTGTGTAGGTAAAGTAAATTACTCCTAAATGACGTCAAGTAACAAACGCCGCAATTTCGCGATTAGTGATGAAAATGATTGTATTCTAGTTGAAGTATTGTTAAAGAACAACAAATATTTTTTTATTCAACTAAATTGGTAGGACTCAAATAGTCCCGTTTTTGAACAATTGAAACCTTTCATGGTTTGTATTGTGGTACAACGGAAACACAAAGACCTATTTTTTCTGCGATGAAAAATAACAGGTATCTTAATAACAGAATATGGTTTAAGTCACAAATATACGGTTGTTACCAGATATAGTTCACATATAAATTGTAACAGGTAAGATATTAAACGTAACAAATCAACCATTGTGAAATATATTTATCCATATTACAACTTGGTCAGTGAGGTATATCCATCGGTTAAATAAAGCCCTTTTTAAGTCCATTTAACAATACTGTAGGATTTTTCAAAATAAGGCTATTGCTGTCTTGTTTATACAGTCAAAATTGGTCAACTAAGACAACTAATTCGTGATTTAAGAAACATATTGTATAGCCACATAGCACACACCCTTGGTCCTTCCAATAAAACAGAATTTTTTTGTTGATTTTATTACATTCTGAAAACGAAGGCAGTTTTTATATCTGGCATTAGAGAACTGAAACTTGCACTAAATTACGTTTCGGAATGTTTATTAGGCGTTCTCTATTTTATTGCCCGAGAAAATTTAAATCTAGTTTTCAGATAATGCTACTGCTTTCTTTCTTATGTATTATTTACCATATTCTTATATTCTTCATTTTTGAATTGCCGTTTGGCATAAATTTCATAAATGGTCACAAAGTTAAAATCCACATAAATTTGATTATTTTGAAGTATATTTCCTACAAGAAAATATTATTTGTGCTTGCGCATCGAATGTAGATTTTTAATATAGCGACTTCTAATCATTATTAATTCTTTTAAAATTAATATTATTAGTATTATATTTATTATTACTATTATTATTTAAAAAATATATTAGTAATACTATAAATTTACTACAAAACAAACAACAACAGAAAATACTACTATTAATAATAGAACTAATAATAATACTAATAACTCTGATTATCATTATTGTTATAATTATTATAATTGATACCACTACCAAAACCGTCATTACTGATACAAATGCTGCTAACAGAGTAATTCTACTGCTACAACAACTTCTACTGAAGAAAAATCTACTATTACTAACACTAGTAATACTACTACAACTACAACTGATACTAAAACTGTCACTACTACTACTGCTACTAACAATAATTGAACTACAATTAATGTTAATTCGACTACTACTGCTACTACTAAGAATATTATTTACACTTCTATAACTACTACTTCTACTACTACTACTGATGTTATTCCTACTACTACTACTATTACTACTACTTCTACTACTACTACTACTACTACTACTACTACTACTACTAATAATAATAATAATAATACTATTACTTCTAATAATACTACTACTACTACTACTACTACTAATACTAATACTACTAAGAGTACTAATAAAAATATTACCACTAACACTTCTGTTACTGCTACTGCGGCTGATACTTCTTTTACTATTTTTTGTATAAATATTATTAGTACAACTACTACTAAGACATAGTTTTAACTACTACTACTACTAATATTACTACCGATAATACTATTTCTACTACTACTACTACTACTACGACTACAATTACATGTGTAACTGTAAATATGGTAATTAAATATAGTACTTGTAATACTATTACTAATTGTGATAATTATTATTATAGTATTTTAAAAATATCATTAATGGCGATTAATTTATTTGGCAAAAGTAAAAACCAGGTCTGTTTTAGTCAGTTTAATAAACCAATTCGTTACGCTTCCGTTGTTACCAAATTTCGAATGAATTTTCTTTTTCACTTTGATTACGTAATCTGTTTTTTCCCGTGCTCTTTCTTGATATATTTTTTAATCCACATTTTTTTCTCTTTATTTGCCTTCATATGTGCACATTGTTGTTTCAGTATTTGTGCTTATAGATTCATATTTCACTAAAATTAAATCTCCATTACGTTATTTATCAATAAGACTGAAAATCAGATGAACAGATACCAATGATATGTTGAAGGATATTGCACCGACAATAGTAACATTTAAAAAAATCGAATGCATAAGCAGCTCTGTAAACATTTGGAATATTTGATTAAGATTTCACTTCAAACGAAACCCATACCCGACAAGTTTATTTTCCAACAAAATGAAATACGGCCCTAATTCTTAATGCAAAATAATGAATTACACACATAAAGTAAAGGTGGATTTAGGAAAAACTGATGTAATTTTTAATATTTTTAAACTGACAGTTTCTCGCAATGATATTGTTTCCAGATAAATGAACGAATAGAGCTTTTCTTATAGTATTCAGTATTCAGTTTAGTCGCAATTGTTAAAGTCAATTATGACCACCTTTGAAAAATGCGTATATGAATAGAATACAATTTTTCAAAATGTGGGTTGTAAACAAATTTAGATTTTTAAACTGTTAACAGTTTATTCTTTTTGAACGGTTATAAATAAAAGAAAGGTAAAAATTTTCGCAAGATTTATCCAGTTTGATTGAACTAACGAGAAAAATGGCAACAAACAGTAACGGTTGTCGTTTTTAGAAAGAATGAAAACAAGACATCAAAGGGATTCACATAGGAATGCCGATTTTTAATAGACATTTTACACTTTATGTAGGTGAAAATAAAAGAAAGAGGAAAGCCTACTATAACCATAAATTATCCATTGTTAAATAAGTTAAAATTTCTCTTAAATCCTTGCACAAAAATAGACCTTATTCAGAATATATCACAGAAATTAGAACTTGTTCTACAGAGAAATTTATTCTTACATTGCTTAAAAAATATTATTTGTTCATTTTGGAAAGAGAACATGTAAACAAATGTTAATCCTATTTAAATTTAAGGGGTTATATGATGTAGAATTGGTATTTTATGCATAAAAAATTGATATAAGACAGCAAATATTTTTTAAACGAAGTGAATTCTTTGTTAAATCATTGAAATTGAAGTAATTAACGTCATGTAGATGAGAATATAAGGACGAAATTGTTTTTTTTAAAATAAAAATGCATTAGACTTGGTTGTCAAATTTTGTGATTGACGCTTATGAGTTGAACTTCCTGGGATTCTTGAAAGGATGCCGATTCTTAGCCTTTTACTTAGTTTGTAACTGTATATAACCATCCACATTTTAATATACAGTTATGATTTTCCATTAACTTAATTTCATTTGTAAAGTAATTACACAATTATGATTTGAATTCAGCTTTGCTATTGCTTTTATTATTCATTTTTTGCCGATTCAGTGATTTCTCAATGTGATAATTGTTTTTGACAGTACTCAGAAATTTTTAAATACCATCGCAACCCCGTCAATGGATATCATTTAACAATAATTGATTTCGCGGGTGGTGGTAACAATTCTTTAAATCAATTATGCGAGCTTGAAGTAAACACCAATCCCATTGTATTTAACCAGTCATCGAACAACATAACAAAATTACCGCCAGCTGCAATGCACTAACGCGTTTCGACCTTCTTTGTTCATTATCAGATTACGACGGCAACCTGATTATCGAGGATCAATAAATATGGAAATCAAAGTTAGATATGTGGCTCTCACCTCTAATTTTGCTTTCCATATATATTCAATTCGATCTGAACCTTGATAGTCAGTTTGCCGTCGTACTCTGATAATGATCATGGAAGGTCGAAACGCGTCAGTGCATTGTGGCTAGCGGTAGTTTTGTTATGTTGTTCGACGCCTGGTTAAATACAATGGGATTGGTGTTTACTTCAAGCTCGTAAAATTGATTTAAAGAATGCATATCCTTGTTTATTTCAACCTGTTCTATTGGCAAAAATATATCAAATCTGCATGCTGCGAAAATTTACGTACTAGTAAACTCGTGCATGTTTACCCTAATAGTCATGGTAATCAGGTAGGCCACTTGCTTAATTTACTAATTATTTATTTCATCCTTAATTTAAAATTGATATGATCTAACTTATTATCGAGTATTATTATCGAGATTACACTTTACGTCCTTGTGGTCGTATTTGAACTAATTTTTCACTAGGTGGGCAACTTCTAATAAACAATTGCATAAATATTAATTCGCCACCACAAACAGTTTCATATTTCATGGAATGATGTCATGCTTACCGCGAAATGTGATAACTGATATCGATCAAGGCCAGAATGTATGGATTTACTGGAGTAACAGGTTTTTATAAATAGTTGTAGTTCTCAATTATGGTGAACTTTAGTATACATTGAAATCCATAGTGTTGTTACCATGTACGGACTCGGTAACCATAGTATTGGTACCATGTATCATTTTGGGTACCATAGTGTTGGTATCGGGTACTGACACAATAGCCATAGTGTTGGTACCCTTTACAAACTCGGGATATATATAAAGTTCAGTATGTTAGCCTTTTAGTCGCATTTTCGAAAACCTTATATGAAGTTAGTTTTACTATTGCTACTTCTATACCTCCTTAGATTTGGGTACGGATTTATATATGTAGTGCAAAATGTGCTACACTACCAAGCACGTTTTCGGAATAACTCGCTATGTGGCGACGGATAAACTTCGGCTATATAAGGTATTATTATATATTATCTTTTATGCTGCGTTCGAAATAGGAAGTACGTCGTAATGCAACCACTTTTAGACTGGATATGGTGTTAACTATTAGCGACCGATTACGCGCTCGTAACTAGAACGCTCATTCTTTCTTAACTGGATTATTTTTATGGGAATTTTTTTGTGATAAATATGGAATATTATTATATATCCGCGTATTCACACTCTATAGCAATATTTCTTACCTAACAGGTGTTTTTATTTAAATAGCAACACATTTGAATGATTCGCTAATCTAAGAAATGTTGAATGCAGGATGTAAGTTTTAAGTAATAATATGGTTATTTTTTAGCAATAAAATATGCAATTCACGTGCGTGTGTTTGTGCGTGTGGTGATATGTAACTCCTCTAAAAGTTTCCGGAATCGTAAATTTCACACCGCACACTTATTTATAAATACTAACAGGTGAGTTCAGTTAAACAAATCATTCTGACCAAGAGTATACAAGCCTACGTCTAGAATAGAGCACACAGCTCGAGTTACTTTCACCTTACTAATTATCGGCTAGAGTCATTACAAAATAACTAGCATAATCTCGATTGCTTCTCTGATATACGAAGATGTACGACATCCGCCGTTACAACCGAAACTTTCCAATTTTGTGTAGCGCTCATACCTGTCTCACCATGTGTTAAGATCACAAATGCAGGCTTAGTTATATAAACCAATCAGTAAATAGCATGTATTTAGTTTAGACTGAAGGTAAAGTAATCCCGGCCCTCTAGTAGTCCACATTTTTACTTTCTAATCTACTATTACAATATCCTAATTATGGCCTTAACCTGATTATTCTCACTATCGTATACTTTTATTTATTGGAATTTCATAATTATCTTTGACATAAGTTAATATAATTACTTTTATTTTAACTTATTTGTTGAATCAGATTTAAAGTTGTGTCGCTTCGGAACTATTCTCCATCATGACGTGAATCTTAGCAACATTACACAAAAGAAAGTTTATCATACGGTCATGCATATTAGCTATTATTTAATGGCTATTATTTACGACGTTCGTACTCTATATATATATATATATATACATATATATATATATATATATATATATATATATATAGAACTGTCATGTTTTATTTTATAATATCATTTGAGAAGCTTACATTAATTGCGCTCATTGATATTTACAGTGTCACACTTGTCAATATAGATGACGTATTCTTGCGCTCATAAAATATACATTTTGTTAATCAAAAGATGATGGGCTCATCTACCAAATATATTTTGATCGATGAAACAGATATATTATATTACAAAGGAAGAAGTAATCACATATTTACACACAGTTTGTAATGCAATTTTTAATGCGTAGTTTTTATTCGCTGTATCTATTTGTTAGCCTATTTATTTGAAGTTATTTTCTGCAGTCTTTGCCGTATACAGCTAAAGCATATCCTTTTAAATGTAACAAAATGCGTACCGAGAATCTATTTAAAATTTATTAACTCAGGAGGATTATTCGATATCAATCAGACCTGAATGTTTACCACCTATCTATAGATGCCGGCACAATCTCACAGACCACATTTTGTACAATCGCGTAATGTTACACAATGGAACATAGCAACACCCTTGGCTTTTGTGTGTTAAATCAGTTATAGATTTAAACGAACTTTGGTTGCGTAGGCGGTGGTAGAAATTACTTTAATAGAGATTGTGGCATTTATTAAATTAATTGTTATAAGTTTTCTGCATTAAACATTGCAATTATACTCTAATTGCAATATTTCGAATTCTATTTTTTGTAATCATTATCAATGATCTTTCTACTTTATACAAATACATCGGTAATATAATTGGTGTTTATGTCAAGTTGGAAAACTTGACATCAATGACTCTATTACGTGAATGGTTGCATATTGCGGGATTCAAATATTGAATCTCCACGATTTGCGTTCTCGGGTTTTCGCTTTGACTATCAGTTTCGCAAATATCCTGTAAGTATTATTATAATCATGGTTGCGATCTTGATATGAGCACCTTACCCATAAAGTAATTACATTTTCTCAGTATAAACAAAGCGTTGTATAGTGTAGAATAGGAAATTCATACAGTAGACCGGTTTCGTCCTTATCGGGAACTCATCATGTACTAGCCAGGATTTTCCGCAGATGGGGCTCTGATAACCAGTCTGATTTTCAGTTTTCCATTTATTTATTTTTTGTATTTTATTGCGGGTTGATTTGCGATTGTGTGTATGTGTGACTGTGTGTGTACTCCTGAGTGTAGAAGACATATTTTATTGTACTGCCACGTGATGTTTGAAATATGGATATTCTTGTATGAATGGATTAAATTGTTACAATTGTTGGCTGTGGTGGCTCTTGTATGAACGAATATTTCATTTCAAATTTAATCAAACGAAACCCCACAATGTATATAAATGGGTCAGGTGTTTATATCAAGACCGCAACCTTGATTATAATAATTATATAAACGAATGATTGTTTTGTTTCGTCGAATATGCTCGGAATAAACCGGCCATTATCTACAATGAAAATAAATTTTCCATTATATTAGTTTTCTCTTCATAAAAATAAACTGTGTAATATTCAAAGGCAATAAAACTTATAAATAAGAAAGATAAATAAATAAATAAATTTAAAAATATATATATATATATATATATCGTATCCAGTTTCACCATTCTTTAAAATATGAGAACAAAACAAATACCTTCATGGAATAACATTTATTAATAAATCTTATTTCTACCAGTATCTACAGCCATTATTCTGGATTCGTTAGTATATTCGTTCATCCAATACCAACTGTACATTTATGTCTTTGTTTTGCGCAATTTAGACCACTTCTTCTGCTAACATCATTTGGTGTGTCATCGCCTTCATTGTAATTGCGTGCGTAATTGATGGGTGTGTCGTATTTTGCGAAACGTAGGCAGATCAAAAAAATATTCTCGAAACTAGAATAAATCAGCATCTACCTCAAAAACTATTAAAGAGGGGTGCAGCTCCTGCACAAAAATCAGCAATTTGCGAGCATGTACTACTCACAGGTCATGCTGTTAGTAGTGACAATTTTTCAGTTCTGTACAAGGCAAAACGGCAAAAATGCTTCTGACTTTTGAAGCCTTAGCAATTAGAAAGCTGAAGCCCTGCTTAAACGTGCAGAAAATAATTCAAAAAAAATTAAATTGGACTGGAACAAAGACATAACTGACAGGCCTTCAAAAATAGCCTACGTTTCGCAAAATACAACACACCCATCAATTACGGACGCAATTACAATGAAAGTGATGACACACCAAATGACGTTACGCAAAAGGAGTGGTCTAAATTGCGCAAAACAAAGACTGGCATAACGAAGAGGGGATTGGTTACGACAAATGTACAGTTGGGATTGGATGAACGAATATACTAACGAATCCAGAATAATGGCTGTAGATACTGGTAGAAATAAGATCTATTTACAAATGTTTTTCCATGGAGTACGCTGTTTTGTTCTCATATATATGTATATATATATCGCAGAGTGTTATCTGCGAACTTGTCTTTCTTGTATTAATGGTTTGAGCTTTGAACCTGCTGATTGTTTGTTTTGTGTTACGTGTAAGATTATTTCATTCCGATTTTCGTCTTTTGATTCACCAAGTTAATCAAATTGTTTTTGCCCCTATTTTACAACGGTGGTGTGCCTATTGCTGTGCTGACTGCTCATATTTTTATGAAATTTCAGCCGCTGTTAACCACGGTAGAAATACCGATGTGCAGCTGAATCTTCTTCTTCAGTTTGTTGCCAATCCGATCGAATGTTTGTTGAGGCTGGTCTAGTGGGTGTTCAGGCTTGACTGAATACTGGATATTAATATATATATATATATATATATATATATATATATATATATATATATATATATATATAATTTATATATCCTGGAATTCCTTTTGATTATGTGGGTGGCAATAAGTCTGACTCGGTTTTATATTTATTTCTGGTTTGGTCCAGTTAGTAAGTGTATATACAAATGTGTTTGTGTGCGTATGTTTTCGTGTAAAGGTCTTTG
This sequence comes from Eudiplozoon nipponicum, assembly GCA_029291075.1. Taxonomy (NCBI): domain Eukaryota; kingdom Metazoa; phylum Platyhelminthes; class Monogenea; order Mazocraeidea; family Diplozoidae; genus Eudiplozoon; species Eudiplozoon nipponicum. The sequence continues at coordinate 38,062 of JAQBSW010002323.1, forward strand.
TCGCTGTAGTTTAAAGTGATGTTTGAGATTAGGCCATTATTTTTTTAATGTATTGAGAGTTAACCAGCTTTTTGCATTGTTGGCTGTTACGTGTAAGAATGTTATTTTCTCGAGAGTTGTCTTTCATTTCGCCTTGTTCCTCAAATTTGTCATGTCCACTTGCTAACAGAGCAGAGTGTGCGGATTGCAGTGTTGAATGTTTATATTGTCTCGAAATTTCTGTGGCCGTATATGCAATTGCTTTTCTCCCTTCAGTTTGTTGCAAATCAGTTTGAATGTTTGTTAAGTCTGGTCGAGGGAGTGTTTGGCCTTGCCTGGATCCTAGTAAACAGTTGTTGGGTTTTAGGCTTAGTGGTCAGTCAATTGCAATATCATTTACCTGATTGTCGGGTTGCCATCCGATTTGTTTGCATCCGCTGTCTTCCTGAGTTCTCCAACATTTTCGGTCTCCGGTTATGGAGATCTTTTTCAATGGGAAGCACATCACCTACTAAGTTGACAATCAATATGTCAAGTGGAAATTTTAGTTTAAACTGCTCCATTTATACTTGTTGTTAGTCTCCTTAAGCATAAATTATTTTTGTAATTACTAGGTAAGTATATGTCTCATGGTTTGTGTATATGTCTGCATGTGTATACTCTTCGAAATGAGAATACAGTGATTTACTAGCAAATACTGAGGACTCACTAAATAAGTGTACGTCATGCCTGTGTATATACGTAAGTTGATCGACAACTTTCGCACGTATATTGGTAAATAATATTTAATATCACAACTGACGGCTGTTTCTCTTTAAATGCTGGTAAAGGCAAGTGTGTTACCCTATATAACACTTGTAGTTTAGCTGCATTAAATGTGCATGTTAATGCTGCTTCAACTTTCTTTTGTGTCATTCGGGAAACTGCATCCTCCTTAAATGCCACAAAAGAAATTTGAAGCAGCATTAACACGCAAATTTAATGCAGCTAAACTACGAGTGTTATTTAGGGTAACACACTTTCCTTTATCAGAAATCAAAGAGAAACAACCATTAATGTCGATATCAAATATTATTTTACAATATACATGCACATGTTGTCGATCAACTTACGTAGGCCGATCGACCAGACGGTTAATTACTCGAATGAGAGAACATTTTAACTTAAACGCCTGTTTTAAATCAAATGGTGAATACACGTCTGCTATTGCGCAACACATCATCGAAAAATCGCACGTATGTTCTCCAGACGTAGCATTCAAAGTAATTACTAAATGCAAAAACAAAAGGGAGCTAGCCACATACGAAGCCTTATGGATAAACAAATTGCAGCCGGATTTATGTAAGCAGAAGAAGCACGTACAAGCATTGAGCTTGAACTGGATGTGACGCACGCAATTTGATTGGTTTCTATTTTTCACACTCTCTATGTTCACATATTTCTATCTTGTTTAGCTTTCCAATATTAAGATATGTTCATTTCTGTCTTAGTGGTGTCTATTAATTCTAGTCAGTGTCTCTGCCAGCTACTCGTTCATAAAAAGTGAATGCTGAGTTGAATGTCAAAGGTGCATTAAGAAATTAAAGCAAATGCCAAAATTCGTCATGCTCTACACTTGTTTACTACTCAATTAATAGTTGGCTAACAAAGTCTGAATTAATGTCATTCCGTTAAAAAAGGAAATACGCCATCAAAACAGGTAACTGTGTGAAATTTTAAACGTTATTAAATAAATATAGTAATTATGCATGAAATTGTAATAAGGAACTGTAAATTTAATACATAAATAATTTAACAGTATAGCAATTATTATCATTGCCAATTGGCACTCACTCGTGTCGTCCTAGTAAGCTACTTTCTCAAAAAATTTGGTGAATTTGCACATTTATGTGTCATATTAAGAACGACGGGACTTTTGACATTTGGTCCTTAGTAACGTGTATCGGCAGTGCCACCCATTACCCAAACAGAGCCATTTTGATACAACTGCCTTACTCCTGAAAAGAAGCTATAATTTTATGCTCCATTTCAGCTAGTTTTTCATCATTTGCTATGCTTGCATCTCTTAGCGTCAAAAGAATAAAGGAAAAATCGGGTAAGTGACCGCAAAATTTCAGTACCTGAGCATGTCTTGCAAGCATTTTTTAAATGAACAATTCATGGTCCTTGAATGGTCTTGTTGAAAATAAATATTTATCAATCATACCGCTGTCAAGCAACCGCAACCCCATTATGTAGACGATCTGAAATTCGCCGATCTATGTATGAATTAGGAATATCCGGGTATATTTACAGATACCATCTCTAATAAAAAGAATACCGATAAATAAAAAATATCGTTAGAGCTCATTTAAAAATACATACATTACAAATATATATATATATATATGTATATATATATATATATATATATATATATATATATATATATATATATATATATATATAATTTTTCGGACTATATGATTGTATTTGTAAATAGAAGCTGGCTAAATTTCGCGACTTTAATCTGTCCACCGTTGGGCCCAAAATGGTTCTCACTTCTTATTTTTACATTTTGATGTCAATTCTAAGATCTAGAGTTATTGTAATCAAACAAATTTATCCTTTTATTCATAAACAAATCATGGGATTTGTTCCAAAGTTCCACTTCACATCATTTATGCAATATTAACTACTTAAGTTTAATCACCATTAAATAAAACTACCTATAATGATGTGTTTCTGTACAAACAAATATTTCATTCACTTTTTCAAGATTGATGATTTTTTTACAATATTATATTCAATACACATTGAAGCCTCTTTCGTAGACTATTAGAAAAAAATCGCTACACATAATTATTAATATTCAAAAAAGATTTGGGACTTAAGAAGTCGGAGAAAGGAAGTTGGAAGTCTAGATTTAGGGTAATTAAATAGCATGAATTGTATAGTTTGTTTTTTTGTGTAGATTTTTTAAACTGAAATTTTGTTTTGTAGCAAGACTCCAGCAGCCCGTAAGTGACGCGCTTTTTACGTGCAGAGTAAAGATACTACGAGTGTTCCATGAAATTTCGTCATCATTTCATTTATAAAAATTTTATTTAACAATATTTCATTAATTATGTGATATTATAGAGTAAATACACATCGTACTTTCATTAATTTTAATTGTTGACTGATGTCTATTTTCACTAAATTTTATATACTTTCATTTATACGTTCATTTGTAATGGTTCAAAGTTTATTGGAATCTGACAAAATTCCTTTGAACAAATTCAATGTAATGATGTCAGTATTTGTTATCCGTCTGTTTGACTAAAGTGAAAGTGCTCAACGGATATTGTGGGAATTCGCCAGGTTTTGAGCTGGAAGAGATCTGAATAATGGCTATGTATGCTCTTCGTGATTGTGCGCATCGTTTATTATGAACATGTCAACTAATTATAACTACAATGAGCACAACGGTCTAGAGAATTGGGACGTTTTAACTATTTTTTCGTTTATTCCATCCTTTTCTAAGCTTCAGGTGTTCGTGGAAGCTGTCAAGTCTGTAACAAATGCATTTAGGGACATGTTTCAGCAGCTGTATCAACATAAATCTGTTAAATTATCAAAAAAGATCCTGGCAGATGCTGGCAGATGACAATAAGCATTCAACACGATAACTATCGTAAAAATGAGGCTCAATATCGATGCAGCATGTAGAGATCACAGCTGGTGTCTGGCTGCTTTCAAGCAATATATAAAAACAATCTCCCGAGTAAACTTATGGGTAATATTCATTATTTTATACTTTAGAGTATTATAATAAAGGCCTAACGGCTTTAAATACAATCTCATGTCAGACATCAGATGCAAGAATAAACGCAAATCCAGAGATTCGACGGAAATATTAGGCGATTGAAATTTAAGCAATCATTCTAAATTCCGATTTTCTATTACGAGACATCACAGAGAAAAGCTCTTCTTTACTGATAGGCTTGCTAGAATTGAAAACCGCATTGCTAAACTTGACTTATGGATCGTAGCTTTAGAGAAGTTTTCTGTTTTTAAGATGCCGTAACGTGGCGGTAGTAACAGCAGTCAAAAACTGGAACTCAATACCAGCAACAAAATGGATTATGGCTTATTATGTAATAAGATGAAAGTGTGACTCCACAAACCTTTGAGCCAAACCATTTATTCCCCAGTGGGTTTTCTTAGATTAGGCAAAATTCCGAAAGGAACCCTACCTACAGGTCTCCTTTTGTCATTTAATTATTTAGGAAAGAATAGACATGTTGACAAACATGGTCCACGTATTCCACAGTACATCATTTAATTGCAGTAAAAATGAAATTTATCAAGGTACGGAAACGGACTCGACTAGTCAGCATTTGACTAGCTTCATCATGAAGACTGACATGACAGTGATTGTTTATATGCTCAAGGCTGCAAACCGAAAATATGCTAATGTCGAGGATAAGAAAAACTATACCATTGTCATGGGCTTGAAACTAAATTTAATCTTCAAATAGTAAGCGGTATTTAATTCACAGAACATCACAGATTCGCAAACAAGAATTATTCGTTAGCCAAACAAATAATGCTCCACCAACTACGTTGGCTCGTTCACGTTTCGTGTATATCTTCAAATTGATATCACAGCAGCGCCAGATTAGCGTATGAAACGAGATGGACAGATTTTGACATGGCAGAACCATCTAAACTGAACTAAATATAACTGTCGTATAGGACCCACTCGACTGCAAGGATGGGATACTTTTTCTTGGTTGAAAACCTTGCGCTATTCGGCATTGAGTCGAGCTCAGTGGCGATCATGTTGCAAATTTATAGTATAACCGTCTATGTAATTTCTTTTGCTGGTTGGGCAGAGCTTGCTGCGATGTATGGTTGCGCTTAAGATGTGATACAGTGAAAATCGTAGGGAAGCTGCATTGCCAATTTTGCCTAAATTTCGACTTGGCTATAATAGTGTTATATAGAGGTGCTATATAGGCAAATCATATTCTTTTAAAACATGTTGTGTCAAAATCATTTTTTGGGTATAACTTTGGGTCTAAATGGATGTCATATGAGCTCCACCTAAAGGAAAAATGGACTAACCAAGTTGCATTAGTTAGTATATAACTGAAAATTGTGTGCAGGTAGTGTGCGGAAGGATGGCTTAGTGGTTAGAGCACCAGATTCCGAAGCAGACGTGCGCAGGTTCGAGTCCTGTCCGCGGCAGATTCTGGCCCGTACATGATGAGTTCCCAATAAGGGCGAAACCGGTCTACTGGATGAATTGCCTTTTCTACACTATACAATTCTTAGTTTATACTGACATATGTAAGTAATTAATGGGTCAGGTGTATATATCAAGACCGCAACCTTGATTATAATAATTGTTATCACCATCCGCGCAACCAATCTTCATTTAAAATCATTTTTTGTTCATATTAGTGCTGATACTTTTTAACATATTATTTTTTATTCTTATTTTAAAAATTTTACTTTATTCTTTTCCTAAATTTCGTTTTTTTCCTACTCATGGTTATATTACAGTGAAACACCAGTTACTAACGAATTTGTATTGCTATCCGTGATGAAGATATATAATATAAAAGTGATGAATAATTGCGCAGTGCTCATTTAGGCCATTATTCACTATATAGTATAATTAATAAACATATAAGCATAACCACAGTGCGAATTCGAAGAGGCGAAATTTCAAACAAATTGGAATAAACCATTTCGAAACCAAGCTATTTCAGTCAAACCTTAGACTCTGACGTTGATCAAAAGGAGTTATCAAATTTTGGCAGGTATCATGAAAAAATTCAGTGAATTATAAACTATTTAAATTGTATTTTTATATAGAAAACCTGCTACGGTAAATGAAAATATATTGTAGATATATTGTGAATTGTCAATGCAGATGTTATTTCAATATATTTCTTGGTATATTCCAAATAATATCCTAATTGATTTCAGAATTGTTAACACCACCCGCGCAATCAATTATTGCTTAAATCATGGAATTATTTTTTATCGAATACCTCCTCCATCTTACGTAACTTTTATAAAATCCTTTATGAAGTTTTTTTAATTTCATAACAATAGTAATGCATATTCACTTTTGTATATTCATAGGAATTAAAATAATGTCAACGAGCGCTTATTGCTTTATTTATATTGCATCTATTGTCTTTACGTCCGCGTACATGCACGCAAATTCCTTTTGATTTCACTTTTGAAATACAGACAAAAAATGACAATTTTTTTCTATAGTCAATAGGCGACTTTGTCATATAGTAAGTGACGTTCTGATATAAAATGCTGAACATTTAATTAACCTTTACCACTAAGCTCTTCTGAATATCCGCGGTCAATATAGAGTATACCTAATCGTTGTCATTCTAACAAGCTAAATTTAATTGGCGCGTATCCAAAAAAGGACTGTACCTTTTTTTATTGTCTAGATGCTTTTAAGTGCAGAGTAAAATGTCAAAGGTTGTTCTTTTCACATAATAAAGGTTTTTTAATGTTTCAGTTAAGATCGTATTTAAAATCAACCTTACGTGTTATATTGAATACCACGACGTTAACCCATCTTAAGTTTGATGTGGTTTACATGAAAATTCTTTGGTTAGATTATTCTTTTCTGAAAAATGGTGATCGAATGGTGTCTTAATAGGAGATTGAAATTTATGTAGCATAATTCCTTGTGATCGGTTTATTTCTCTTGACACAGTATAATTTAATGAAGACAACTTCCATGATTAGTGTCCGCATAACTAGACACGTTTCGCCAATATTTCGTGGCTTAATATATACAAACACCAGTTGTAGTGTGTTAAGGGTGGGGAAATATTGAAGCTAAACTTTAAATAAACGGAGTCTGCAAAAAAAATTAAATTAGTATATTATAAAAACTTTAAAAACGAAATTGTTAATTCTAAAAATATAATTTCTTTAATAAAGTGTACTGAA